>PVJD01006493.1:0-97642 GCA_004026545.1 Mormoops blainvillei
GGAAGTGCCCCTGGAGCCTGGGCAGGACCTGGTGGGAGCGGAGGAGGGGGTGGAGGTGCAGGTGGTCCCAAGACAATGCCTGAGAGAAAGAAATGTTAAATGAGACCATCAACAACAGAACTAAATGACAGTACCTTATGTGGAACTGTAGGTAGAGTGTCATGCTAAATTTAATGGATGACTCAAACATTTAGTACATATTAATGAGTTTGATTTATCATAATGCTGAAAGTCTAGGTCAGTATGAGAAAGATACTAAAATATAAAACCAAAGTGTACGCTACTTAGTTTAATGTTAGAGCTTTATTAAATAGAACAGATTATCTAATTTATTAGAATTTCTTTTTTGTTTGTGGGGATTTGGTAAATAAAGAAAATGAAGGCTTATAAAATTTGGAAGAGAGATAGTATCCCTGAAAAAACAAAACAGTGTATATGATGGTAGTTAGTACCATCTGAAATAACCAACCCCAAATAATCTGTGTGAACCCTAAGTGTTGAGACAATAAATTCTACGACAGTGAAAACATGTATTATAGACAGCCAAAGTGGCTAGACTGAGAATCTCCAAGGATGGTGGATCCCAGGTATCAACATCTCAAATCATTACACTTCAAATTCCAATGTGTAGCAAGAACTGAGAATCACTGAAGTTAAGGAATCTATACAATGAAAAAATCTCAAAATAACTACCAGAAATCATTAAATAACACAGAAGTTGAATCACAGAGGTGCTTCCAGGCTAGAAGACAGGTTAAGAGGAAAATGTCCAACTCTTCTAAGATCACAAGGAGCGTGAAGAACTTAGTATCGGAAAACTCAACTAGTAGGTACTCCCTTCCTTTAGGCTTAAAAGGGGTGTTTTAGGACAAATAAAATGCTATTTGCACTCTGTGGGGTACCATCTTTTGAAACTGCTACCTTTGAACAGTTCCACAAGCTGAAAACATAAATTGCTTCCAGAAGAATATAGAGTTTGGGCTGTCAATCTTCTAGGAGTGGCCATCTGACCCGATCGAGATAATAATTCTGTCTCTCTTGTCTACATTACTGCCACAGTGATACTAAACTAGAATTTTGACTCGTTGTTTATGCAAACCTGAGAAGTGAACAAGAAAAATACATACATAGCAATAACGAGCCTTATCTTGAGAATTGAGATTTTTTAAAAGGAGGTGTATTTAAATCCAGACCATAACGCTGTTCCTTTGTAAGCACCAACTTGTCCTATTCTTTCCTGTAATTCCTGTTAAATCCTATTTTAAAAAAAAAGGGGGGGGGATTGCTAAGCATCTTCTTATTTACTTAAAGAGCCAGGTCCTTCTCTACTTACAAATAATCCATACTTAGAAGTATGTTACCATGACAGCAAGGTTCGGGCAAGGGGGAGGAACAACTACAAAAGACGCTATTCTCTCCCAACTATCTCTTTAGCCCACTACTTCCTGTAATTCTGGACCCTGGGACCCTCTGGGGCAGGCACCGAGCCTGAAGCCCTCTCCACCCCCTGCTGCGAAGTCCGGCTGCTCCACAGGGTTGGGGAGCACCACCCCTGGAAGGCCAACACGGGAAGCTCAACACAGGCAAGAAAGGCCGGACAGAAACAGGGTCCAGGAACTGTTGCAGAGGAGATTCTAGGATGACACATATAATGACTAAAGCTGGGCACTAAATATATCTCTGACTTTTACAGAAATGAAAGGGAGACAAGTCAGAGCATGTATTTATTGTATAGCTCAAGTATGTCATGTAATACTTTCCCAGTGAAATTTAAAAGAAATGTATTAAGGAAGCCTTTAAATACTGCAAAACACCTTGAATTATGATCCTGCCGAAGATACCAAAACCCAATTCAATATGGAAACTCCTCCTATTAATCCTCCAAATACAATTAACACAACAGAAAGGAAAACCACTCTAATTCTGTAAATGAGAAAAAATTTGGTACCATGGCATCAAGATGTTCATCAACTATCAAAACCACCCTCCCCACTCTCCTAGGCGATTCCAGATGCTGACATGGGACATTTTCAAGTGGTCGGCTTAGTTAGCAGCAATGACGGGAGCCTTACCCGGTGGGGCTGGAGTCTCGGTCGGCTGAGAGGCTGCCTGCAAGCCTGGCTCAGAAGCAGAGGAGTCTCCCAGCACAGAGTTTAGAGGAGTCTCCACAGAGGCAGGGGCAGCTGCAGAGGGAGAAGGGAGAACACTAGGCTTGGATGAGGGAGTTGAGGCAATAGGGGTGCTTGGAGGAGGAGAAGCTCGAGGTCCACAGTGTGACAGTGGTGCGAGGGGAGGCAGTGGAGGCGGCGGCGGCGGCGGCGGCGGCGCTGGCCCTGAGGTAGGCGGCGGAGACACTGGATATGTGACAGAGTCAAGCAGCCCATTGGGTGCTGTTGGTGATGGAGGCATTTGGGGCACAGGAGAAGAAACACAGACAGGGAGGACAGGCCTTGGACCAGTAGCTTTGCCTGGGGGGCTGCTAATCATTACTGGAGGAGATGGAGGGAGGGGCGAAAAACTGGAAGTAGACCAGGCACAGGGCTTCGTAGCAGGAGGCTGAGAAGAGGGTGTGTTCACAGGAGAAGAAGGCCGAGAGCTTTTGTTCAGAGGACGAGGAGCTGTAGCATAATGGGGAAGGACAGGGTGGAAGGCTGACCCTAAGGAGGTTGCAAAACGTGTCGCCGAGTGTCGCAGTGGTGGTGTGGGGGGTGTGGAAGTAGGTGGCAAAGCGGTCACTACAGCATGATCAGGAGTGGCCTCTGACACTGGAGCTGAGATGGCTTTAGCGTGTGATGGAGGAGGTGCCGGAGGAGGCTGGCAACTGGCATATTCGGGAAGTGGAGCGCTATACAGGGAGCTGTCGGAAGGTGGCGCTGGACAGAGGCGGAAAGCGGCAGCAAAGACAGGATAAAAAAGGAGAGAGAAAAAGGGAGCTAGTAAAGCCACAAAACCAGCATTCAGACAAAATGTATAAAAGTAGACTACAGTTAGTACAGAGAATGAGGCACGTGTGCAAATAACTGATTCCACCCAAGAATATTTTCACTCATAAACACATTTTTGAGATCCAGGAGAGGATGAAATAAGTTTTCTATCTAATAGATTGATAAATTAAACCGATTAGCTTATCCTTTACAAGAAAAACATAGTACTTGTAGTCTTAATTTTCCTTACTTAGTCCACCAAAAGTACATTAAGATTATACAAATAAGGGCCACAGACAGAAGTGTAAGTTCCGCTGTTTGTTTTTTAAATAACAAATTGCCAAACTGGCAAATGTTTATCATAAAGGCCTAGGAACCCCCTATTCAATGCTTATTTATGGAAAAGTGCTGTTTTATTGCCTATAACCCCAAAATATAATTAGGGAGGTAATGGCAAAAGCTTAAACAACAAACTAGCCAACCAATATTTTATCAGCCCACACTGAGATTTTTCACATAGGCCATATGGAATAAAAACCGATTCTTGAATCCTATAATAAATGTTAATTTCAATCAATGTCAAAAGACCTCAAACTTTCAGTCATAACTTAACCTGTGAGCCTTTCAATAAATTCCATCATTTAATAATTCTCAAATACTAAAAGATATACTGAAATAGCTAGTCACTTTTAGAGAGGATATTTTTCACCTACTGTTTTTAATTCCTCATTCAAAAACCTAGGAAACAATTAGGTAAATGTCTTGCTGAATGGCATTATAATACTACAGTAGTCAAGATAATTTAAGCAAACCTCAAAAGGGAAATATAGTTCAAGTTCCTCCAATATAAAAAAATTCATAAAAACACTTATACTTTATAGCCAATTTAGAGGGAGTTAGAAGCGTTAGAATGCCAGAATAAAAACTTCTGAGAGCTTTCTTTAAGTCTCCAAGCAATAAAAGCAATACAGAGAGGAATAAAAAGAAAATGTTAAAAGTAGCAATTGCTACTTTATGAACTTTTTCATAATTTCCAATCATATTGCTTAATCCCAACCATCTCAAATATGAAATATTCTACCATATGACTCCACCAAATATCATCCATCATCCAAGCTCAATACCAAGGCCACGGAGAAACATGTAAACACTACTTACCAGTGCTCGATATTCTCCGCTCTCGCTCCCATTCCAGCTGTTCCCTTTCTAGCTGCTCCTGGCGCTCTCGCTCCTGTCTCTCCCGCTCCAGGCGCTCCTGGCGCTCCCGCTCCTGGCGCTCCCGCTCCAGGCGCTCCTGGCGCTCCTGGCGCTCCCGCTCCTGTCTCTCTCTCTCCAGCTGCTCCTGTTCTAGGCGCTCCCGCTCCAGCCTTTCCCTTTCGGATCTCTCCCTCTCCAATCGCTCCCTTTCCAGCCTTTCCCGCTCCAGTTCCTTCTGTCGCTGCTGTTCTTGAAGTTGCCTGAAATTGTACACAAATATTTTAAAATATGCATCTCTGGCTACTCGTCCTGAAAAATCTGTTTCTTTCACAATGAACCTCTGTGAACCTCATTTCTGATTCAAATGCAAAGCCCCGCAGAGCAGACAATCAACATCTCTCCCCCACGTGGAAAAGGGCTACTCTGGATAGAGATGGCTTATCAGTTTCACATCAATGAAAATAATTTCTCTTAGTAGCATCAGTTTTGGCTGACTGCTTCAGCACATAAAACTAATGTCTCTCTTTTTTAAAAAAGGTTTTATTTATTTACTTTTTAGAGAAGGGGAAGGGAGGAAGAAAGGGAGAGAAACATTGATGTGTGAGAGAAACATCCAACTGGCTGCCTCACACACACACCCCAACAGGGGACAGGACCCACAAACCAGGCATGTGCCCTGACAAGAAATAAAACTAGTGACCTTTCACTTTGCAGGACAGCATCCAACCAACTAAGCCACACCAGTCATAATGTCTCATTTTATTCTGTACTTTTCATGAATAAAATGTTTCAGATAAATGAATTTTCGAAATAACTGAACATAGCACTTTAATTACCAAGGCATTATTTTAATCACTCAATTAAAAAATTTTTAAATTTTAATTTCCTTCCTAAAACATGACACCGAAGCTTCATTGTACAACTAATGCATTATCGCTTTAGAAAATACAACAGCTGATCACAAGAATAGTTTGAACAAAGTTTCCTAAATGAAAACAAAAAAACAAAGAAACACCCCAACAAAAAAACAAAAAAAAACCCCAGACTTAGGTAAGAAGAAAAGAAATAAAGTTTAAAGCATCTTAAGTCTCATATCCAGAGGGAACAATCATTAACATTTTGGCATTCATGCTTGCAGGTTTTTCCTTCTGTAAAACTATACATATAAACTTAAATAGAATAATATTTACCTGCCGTTCTCAAATGGGCTGTTCTTCTCTCCCATTTAATATACTATGAAAGGTATTCTAAGGCACTTACTATAGTTTTGCATGTTTATTTTTCACAACTGCATAGTGTTCTGCATTTACCTGTCCATGGCTGAGCAGTCACAGCAGGACATATTAGTCTAACACTGTTACTGTTACTGACTGCAATAAAGGTTTTACTTTCATTCCCCTTTGAACCCTTTTCTAACCCCATTCGAAGGCTCACTACTGACACATTATTTGCTAAGTGAAAAGATGTGTTTTGTTTTGTAATGTGTTTTTAATCTTCATGTAGAAATCTAGTGGTAGTATTCCTTTCTGTGATCTGCCTTGGATACCCTTCTTAGGCAGCCCTCTTGCACCAATCCTTTCTTTTTAACACGTTTTTATTTTTTACAATGAAATCCTTAGTTCATCTGAAAGGCACCCTGGGCTTGAGATGGGAAGTCGTGCTCTCCCTCACACACCATTTACTGAGCAGTTGACAGCCCCGATTTAAGATGACACCTTTGTTTGTGTGTGTGGTGACAGCTTCCGAACTTCCAGGATGTCCTGGTTCACAGGTCTGTCTGTCTAGTAGGGTACCAGTATCTGGACGCTTTGATATCTGACATATACGTACTTTAATACCTAGTAAAAAGCATCCCATCCGTCCTTACTACTCTTCTTATATTAAAAACCCACAGAGGCCTCTTGTATGTGGTTCTAAAACATAGTCTGCTTATTACTATCCAAACACATATGTAAAAGAACAATAAAATGTCCTCAAGTCCCCATCCGGACCTAAACAATATTCTTGCTTATAAGAGCTAATTCTCCAAAAAATAAAAGATAAAAAGGTACACTCATCTTACACATAATATATTTATTTCATAGCACTGTGAGGAAGATTAAGTGAGGCAAGGCCTTGAAACCCCTTTAAAAAGTACCTGGAACGTAAGGTCACTTGATAAATGTGAGCTATAATGATAGTGATTTAGAAATTTCAAACTGGGGCTTTCCCTGGCCTGGCTAATAAACCGGCCCGGTTTGGCTCACAGGCAGAGCTAAACGACGGGGCGTACAAGCTCCTCCCAGCAGAATCGATAAACCGATAAGCCCTTTCCGGTCACCTCTCCCCATCGTGTTTCCTAAACTGAATGACTATAAAACAAAGGGAAAAGCACACTTGACAAGTAAATTAATCCCACTTCTCTCACGAAAACACAAAGCCTCTCTCCAGACAGATCACCATACTTAACAATAACCACAAGAGAAAACCGGGAGAAACCTATGGTAGTGCTTATTAGGAGGAGTAGCTGGTTCAGTATTTTTAGGGTACAGTACTGACTTCATCGTGCCATCTGACAAACTGCTAGCTACCGAGTTCCTGAGGGATGACAATATCACCACAAGGGTGAGGGCAAGGAATTAGGTATTGAGAACAGTTAGTTACTTTTCTTTTTTTAATAACCTGTATCTAATGAATAAGCTCAGCTAGGTCTTAAATTGAAAACACACAACATGTATTTTTTTAAAAAAGGGCATTTTAAAATGGAATACTATAAGCCATCTATTGGGTCCAAAAGGCAAAAAATACAGCCATATTTCTCTCATTAGAATAAACTGAACACAGAAGCTCGGGAAAAGTGCTTCACTTTAGATCACTTTAGTAGCTGCACCAAGACACCAGTGACGAAAAGATCCAAGTCACTAGGCCGTTTGATATCTCTGTGCCACCTCTCACATTTTCATTTTATTAAAATACTGTAGGCACACAGTTTTAAAAGCTTGTAACGAAACCAGTAGTTCATTCCTCCAACCCTCCCACCCATTTCCAACATATCAAGGACAGTTACTGTCAACTCTTTGGATGTTTCTTATATTTTAACTTCCCATATTACATACTGACTTTCACATGAGAACATGTCTTTTCCAACTCCCTCACCACACATACGATTTTCCCAGTAGTCACGGGGTAATACTGTTTTCTGCTGATTAAATCAATATTCAGAGTTTGTTATTCATGGGATAATGTAAATACTATTCACAGCTGGACCACATAGTATTCTAAGACTACATCTCATTTCTTACTCAATTTCTTAGTTTGTTTTTTTTTGCCTCCAAGTTAATGGCTGCTTCTCACACAAAACGACGCTTTTAACACAAAAAAAGGAAGTTGAAATCGGGCAGAAGCAAGCCAGATATGAACGAAGTGAATCTGAAAGAATTATGAATGATGACATTTACAATGAAGGGTGCCCTGACTTGAGACAGTTGTCTCATATGTCATAATACTCTAAGATTTTTGGTCTGTAAAAGAGAGAGTATCTGCTGATGTAGGGAAAGAACACAATGCCAGAGATTTCTCAAGTTCATGGACAGATGATTGAAGGATGCAGCTCAGACAGCTGCAGGAGATCCTGCTGTTTATTTTCTTGATTTGAGGGTAAGAAAGAAAAGTGTTACAAGTCCTAGCTAATTTTAGCCTGCTCACTTAAGAAGATGCACATCTAACTACTTTTACCAAAGAAGTGTGTCAAAAAGAAAAGTTCAGGTTTACAAATCTCTGGTATCTGTCCATCCCACCTAAACTGGGTGGTATAGAAACCTGATGTTCATGTCCTCTAAAGTAGGAATTTGTAAAAATTTTTATGGGACAGTTCACAAATGTATAAACTCTGCTTTTTCTTAGAAACATCGCTGCCAACTCACAGACTCGAAACGCAGGTGACTCCCCTCCCTCGAGCACTGTCTACCACACAGCTGTTTTCATGGAAAATAACACAACTGTCAACCTGCTTTTGGATCGGCTGAAGATTTTTTGGAATACAAGAGCCCTAATTCTGAACCACGGAAAAATTCTGGCGGGCTATTTTTTCTTTGAGGTGAGGATATACATTTTAAAATAATTTGAAATATATATATATTTTCTCAGAAACAATTATAGTGCTGGTGACCAAAATTATAGCCAAGAACATTTTTTAAATAGTATCAGAAATAGTTTCTCCCACCAACCAAAATGTCTATTTCTCCCCCAGAAGAGGTTCCCCAAATACAGAGATATACAAAGCACCGGTCCACAAGATTAAGTTTTTGTACCTATTCAAACACATATTTAGTTTATGTTGACGTGAAGACTGAGTTTTAAAGCAAACATAATATAAATAACAAAATCTAAAACTATTGCATTCGGCTTTACCTATACTAAACAGGGTTAGGGAAATAAAGAGTCATGTGAACTTTGACATAACTGAAGAGGAGGGCGGACTAGGAAGGGCGGTCTGGGTTGACTCATTCAGTAATACTCTGACATTGCCGATGTTTTTGTCAGAAAATAAAACCGTAAATATGTTTTGATCATAGAATGTGGGCTTTCGCATCTCTATCGGTAAACGAAAATGGATAAAACTAAGCAACATAATGAAGTTTTACCATTAGAAAGCTCCCGAGACAAGGGACAGTACTTACAAGAGAAGGCGGTCAACTTGGGGTCCATCCTGCCTCTGCAGGCTAATCTGGGGTCTGTACACTTTCATCGCCCTTGCTCCCTGCTCCTGTGCTGAGATGGCTGCCCCCCTTTTATAACGTTCAGGTAGTAGTGGCGATTTGCAGGCTATTTATAGATATTAACTAAATTAAGTTCTGTGTTGAGTCTAACAGGGGACTGACTCATGTTTCTCAGAATATGTGTTTTCATCACAGTCAGCCGAGGAAGCCAAATATTAATGAGTAGGAATCAAAAACCAATATTAGAAATGATACACATATGAACAGAAAACTAAACTACACTATCAGCATGTTACTAATGGAAAGGTATTGGACTAGTAAGATTTAACATCTAGTGTAAATGTTTTATCAACTCAATTTGACTTTCATTAAAAATGAAAGTTATCAACTTATTAAAATATTGTACATGCAACAGGAGATCTCCCAAAAAAACAGAATTATTTTCCGGAGGGTGGGGCCTTTGTAGTACAGGCTTTCCCTCCCCGAGGTGGGAGTTCTAGGAACCCACCTGTATCAGTGTACCAGCTGGTGTCGTCGGGAGAGGCCACGTCTGGTTTCAGTGAATTTTTTTTTTAAGGACTCTTTCAATGCGTTTGCCCATTCCATGAGGGGTGATTTACAAGTGCACCCACCCACACCACGCTGAGGGTTCAGCAGTTTTTGACCACAAATGGCATGACCCCTGTGCCCCACCCTCCCTATTCACCTGATCTCACCCAGAGTGGCTTTTTTGTTTGTTTGTTTCCCAGGATAAAAAAAGTCCTCAAAGGGAAATGTTTTGCCAATGTGGAAAAGGTGAAACGAAAAACAGCAGAAGCACTTAAAAGACATCGAAATCGATGAGTTCAAACACTGTTTTGAGCAGTGGAAAAAAACTTCTCAGTAGGTGTACAGCATCAAATGGAGAGTACTTTGAAGGTGGCTGAAGTTTAAACATGTAAGAATAAATTTTTCACAAATAAATTCCAGGTTTTTGGGGTCTCTATGTATACTGAATATATATGATACAGAAAAAAACAGAAAGGGAAAAGAATATCAAAAGGAAGAGACACTAGAGTATGGAAAGGAAGGCAGAAAATTTAAACTAGACGTGAAGCAGTATGCCCAGCAGACTTGTGGAGACACAAAGCAAATGATGGAGAGAGAAAGAGCAAAGGTGAAATTAACATTGAAAGAGAAAAAAACTGGTTTGGAAGGTTTACCCAAAAGGAAGAAGAGTCGGTGCATAACTATAGACGTAAAATAATTTTAAAATCCATAGCAATTTTTCAGAAATCTGGATTTCACTCTTCAAAATGACTAAAGTCTTCAACTAAACCAGTACAAATATAGCATCTCCAATTTTCAAACCCTTCAGTACCTACTTAGAGACAAACAAAAACGTGAAGTCCAGAGGAGCACTGCTAGGGTCCGCACTGGGGCTGGAGGAAAACTATCTAAGAGGCAGGGAGTTTCCGTATCACTCACTCAAACTTCACTCAGTACCGACTCCCAACTATCACTGCGTGCTGCAAGTTCCTGGCAGGCCGCCGTCGGTGCTGCGGATCTCCCGCCTGGGACCCACGACAAACCAGCAGACCGTCCGTGATTTCTGTTTCCATCCTGAATTGCCCTGGCCTCTCGCAACTGCCTCAGATAACTTGCTTGCCCACTGCGTTCTTACCAAAATCACGTATTACGTTTTGGGTTTTTCCTGGTTCTTCCTCGTTTTCTACACATATGTTAGTCCCAATAATACTATGATCATTTTTTATTAATTACTTCCCTGGTATGTGTGTGTGTGTGTGTGTGTGTGTGTGTGTGTACACACAATATCATTACAGTTTCTAACTCTTGGAATTACTCTGCTACATTTAAAACTCTCAATAGGGAACTGATATTATTCTATCTTTTAAGCTTTCCTTATTTCTACAGAAACTTAATTTTATTTATAAAATCTGTTTATGACCGCATCACTCAAAAGAGTGAGACAGATTTTCACCAGATTTGGAGGCTATTTTAGGAGTGATCTACCTGAATATAAAGACTGTGGCAAAAAAAAAATATTTTTTTTTATATATATATATATATATATTTTTTAAATATATATATATATGGAGGTCCTGGAGGGTCTTCCTCAAGAGTAAGTAGTTTCACACCAAAGCAGTGCACATGGAACCATGGCAAGAGAGTCCTTTGACTGTTTGTCAGGGAAATATGACACATGTAGTGAGACAACAGAGAGAATATGAGGAATGTTTCAAATATAAGATCTAAATCAAGGGTTTCAAGAAGGAAGCTGGCTTCTCATGGAACAAATGCTTCTCAACTGGAAAACTCCATCTGTGCCACAGTTATCAACTCCCCAGAACAGGGGTGACCTACTAGTGATAGGCCTAAAACAGCTCTAAAGGGCCTTCATTTGTTTAAAGTGGGGCGGCTGGTTTGATCAGCTCAATTTTAGTTACCAAATATCTCTGAATTTTAGAAAACAACTTCATTAACAGCTTATCATTCAGAGATTCTGCTAATTCAGAAAAATTACCCCTAAATGAGTATGTACCATAATTTCAAATACACTTATAAACTGCATTGAAATAATGAAGATAATGTTACTGATCTCACTCAACCAGCAGTGTGGCCATAAACAGCACGATCTAATATTCCATCACTACACCCAACGGTACTATCTCAAGATCAATGCCTTATACAAAAGGCCAGCACTTTTTCAACTTTCTTATTAAGTTAGTCAAGTGAAAGCCATAACAATCATAGAGTAATTTATAACTACAATAAAAATAAGACTCCTTGAAGTACAAAGACATTTTTATGTTGTTTAAAATATTTAAATGAACATGAGTATGACTTTTACAAAAAATGCAGCTAAGAAATTCTATTAACGTCTTTTGTCCAGCGTAACAAGAATCTGCTCATTTATTAATGCTGATTCTAAAACTTAATAATATAACAATTAAAGTTCTGTCTTTCAAATGGCTAACGAGACAATCTACTTTTAATATTACAACAGTCATACTTTGGTCTTCCACAGCACAATGAAAGAGTATAAAAAATAACTAGGAAATTTACCTTCTTTGAATTTCCAATTCTTCTTGTGACGGGCCATTCTGAACTTGGGCAGGTAGCTGTGAATTTTGTCTAGGCAATGTTGGCCCTAAAAGAGGAAAACATTACGGATGAACATTATCTCGGTATTTAGCTGGCTAGCGATAAAACCATGAGAAAAACATAAAACCATCACATATTTACAGATGTATCTTCTTTTTGTTTAGCAAAATAAAATATAAGCTTTACATAACACACAGCAAATGAAAGACTGCAACATAATACTGTCATCATCTCCAAAGGCTTACTTGAAACAAATGGAAAACATCAACAATAAAGGAAAAATAAACATTTATATATGAAGAGCTTGAGAAAAACAAGTGTTCAATGAGCATCTGGAGAGGCACCTAAGCTTGACATTTTCTAAGACAATGAGACATTCTCTTTGGGGTACTTATTCATGAAGTGGAGAGGGAAAACTTAAATGAAAAATCGGAATTCAAAAACTCACCTAAATAGAACACTGGAAATGAAAAACAGGAGAGAAAGAGCATGAGAACCTTATTACTAGACTGATGGATGCTAATGCATTTACCAGATTTGCTCAGTTTAAGCTGCCATTCTTACTCAATTGCCTGGCGCTGCCAGTACTGGTGAAAACAAACTTCTGCTAAACTTAATATATAATTAACCTACTTATCTGAATTTTTAATATAACAGAGGTAATCTTAACTTTTCATCTGGGGTTTAAAAAAAAAAACCTGCATTCAAATAAACATGGTTCTGTTATGAGAAACTAATGACCATCCATTCCCACACATCATATACAAGGTAGGCCTATTTTCAGCATCTGATAAAGAATGATACTAAATTATGGGACATTTTAATGCCATTGGCTATAAAAATTAAATGTGTCATAGATCGAGATAAATCCTGGACCTCATATACAATGCCTAGGGTTACAGCAGAACAAGTATTGAAATCCAATCCAGTAAGTAAGAGAATAAAGAAATAGTTATCTTCCGCTCTGGGAGAGAAATATACATATCTGTGAGTTCTAGTGTGCAGCAAATGCCCAAGCAGATATTTTTAAAGTGTTTCATAGACCACTAGTGTAAAAAACAGTTAATAAATAAATGCTTCTAAAGCAAATTCTTATAATCTACAAAGTACTAGCACAAAGCATTTTGTACTAGTGGAGTAGACCTCACAACCAGAAGGACGAGGCTCATTTAAATGTAACAAGAATTGGTTTATCACAAGCGTAGAAAAACAAATAATCTGACCTGAACTTACCTAATAATTTTTTCCTCATCTCCTTCACATATTTTTTACATTAATCATTTAATTTGTCCTCTAAAGACAAATCAGATAATAACTGCAGTGATGTTTCATTAGATTTGCTAAGAGTCTGCTATTTTGAGAACCACAAAATATATTAATCCCATGTAATGAGTAACAACAACAAAAAAAAAATCAAAAAACTTTTCAAATTAAATACACACTTAAATGTTTGCATAAATGAAAATATATAGCTTGTCTAATGAACAGAATGAACTTCTTTAGAAAATTACTATAATAATGTAAAACTATTGTCATACACTAATGTTTAATACTTTTACAGGGAAAAGATGTCTAGTCTTTTTTGGCAGAAGGGGTCCATAACTAGGTAGGAGGTTAAATTTGAGAAAATGTAAATTACTTGGGGGAAATATTTTATATATCCAAAGTCATATTTATCCAAAAATATTAAAAGGACAACTCACATGGCTATTTTGGTTTAACTATTTTTATTAAAAAATAAGGTTTATGTATTAAAGTGAAAACCTCAGGTTGCTCAGAAAATTAAACAGCTGGATGTCAGTAGGTTAGACTTCTCTGGCATCTGTCTCAAATAAGAATGCAATCATACTGCTACTTCTAGGGCAGGTATTACATCTCAATGATAGTATTAATAGATAAGCTCACCAATTAAAATCTATCAATGTAAGTTTTAATTCAAATATATAAATTGAAGAAAAAGGTGTCAAAATGTCAACTCAATTCTACTGGTTTTATTAAACAGGTTTTTTTTTAAAAAACCTAACAAAAGTTGACATAACTCAAAAAAAAAAAAAGCAAAATGAAAGTGTCCTTTAGCAATTTACAGAACTGTTTTGGATTCTAAGTTAAAAGTTTGCTCTGCAAACTTGATTTAAGATCCTTTTAAAATGGGGATGGGCTGGGAGGATTTGATCCAAAAACAACTCTTAAAATTCTTTCTACACGGTTCTTTGTGATAATGGGCTATTTGTCTCTCCACAGACATTCTTTAAATGGGGGGCAGGAGAGGAGAAGCGCTTCCCTTGGCATTTTCTCACATCTACATTTAATCTGGTGGTTGTGTTTGTTTCTTCTTCATCAATATTGTCAAGTCACAGTAATGAGCACACTGAAAAAGTGCATTTAAAAATAATATAAACATATCAGAAGCATTAAATAAAAGAGTTCTAGACAAGTTATGAACTTCAGGTACACGATTACATTTTTTCTTCTTGGCAAGCGTTCAGCTGGGTTAGATAATTGGTAAGATGCACCAAAAGCACCGCACAAGACGTGAAGTAGCGACTAGGATCGGGCAAGGCTGTCAGCTGCCACCGTATTTTCTGGAATATAGCTCTTACTCAATTCACACAGGCCATATTCTTACATGAGAGTCTGTGTTCCCACAGAATACAAAAAAGGTCCTTTCCTAGCCAGTGGGCAAATGACAATATTTTAGGAGCATCAGGTGGTGGTTAACAGTTCTCCTTTGTAAAAAAAGAGAAGAAACAAGTACACCTCCTTTATTCCTACTATATTATCAGAAAGAACAATAGCTATTTGAGGGTTAGTTTGGTTAGTTTTCTGTGTTTAATTGCTACAGCCAAAGACACTGGTTGATCTTAATTTGTCATGGCTAGAATTCATATAGTAAAGTATGTGAATTATAGTTTCTAATAAAGAAAATGTGTCCATGTTGCTGAAATGGTATCCTAGAAATGACAGAGTCAGAATAGAATTTCTCTCTAAACCAGAAATGAATGGCAATTCAGTCTTGACTCCAATACTGAGTTTTGGTTAAAGCACATTTTACTTACTAAAACATTTTAATTTTCACAAATATAGTTTCACATTTAGGCACAGACCATTTAAAAACACAGGACCAAAAGACAAATAGGTGTTATTATACACAATACAATCAAGTTTAAACTTAGCAATGTGGTTTGCACCATTCAAGATAATAATGGGGGAAATCTGCTTTTTAACACATAATTTTACAGCTTAAAAAATTCACTTCTATGAAGGCCAAATCAATCTCCTCTCCTCAACTGGGTACACTGCACCTAGTATTCTGCAGGTGGAACTCAACATATTCAGTAGCGAGTCCAAATAGGAAGTGGGTTTCCAAAAAGAACTCGAGTCCCAATGACACAGACACGAATAGTCACTCATGGCTGGTTCAGAAGAAGGCCTGGAGGAACCCCCAAGAGGAGGCAGGAGATTCAGAATTAAAAGCTGCTGACGAAACACTTAATCTGCAGTGATTACTCGTGGACCCTGGGACAGAGTGGGGTTTATGAAGAAGCAAACTGTAGGCTCCCTGCTACAGCCGTGTCGCCTGCAGCAATCACCAAATAGAATAAGAAATACACTCGAATTTTCATTTTTAAAAATTTATAACACATGTTTTTTTCCCTAAACCAGCAAGTACATACATTTTAAAGTAATTCTCTTCATAGGTTAAAAAAAACAGGATTAGTAACGCTGAAGAACCACATCAAAAACTGAGCCACATGGATGAAGTGCACATACACAGCTGAACTGTCTACAAAAAGTTTTAGCAGCATATCACTGTATAATTTTAACTCATTAAAGAAATCTGGCCAGATATGCAAGAACCAAAAAAAGGCATATACAAGTTTTTTAAAAAACTAAAAAGCACTAAGATTTGAAAGTTACTTCCTGAAAGTGGGTTTTCAAAACAGAAAGTTTCAGACTCCAATAAGGATAAAAAGAATTCAGAAAGGGTGTGTGTGTGTGTGTGTGTGTGTGTGTGTGTGTGTGTAGATAAACCCTGTGTAAGGATTGGGATATGCATGTATCTAATTAACTAGAATCTGGGGGGCGCTAAGTAACACATCTGGTAGGTCCACACAAACAATACATGTATGTGCACGCTTGTGTATATGAGAGTGAAAGGAAACACTCTATAATGCCTAAATTCACTCCTGAGCCACAGATACATAAACTACAGAATAAAGGAGGCTGATGATCAGAAATCGATCTATTAAAGCAAGAAAGAGCATACATCTGCCTGGCAATGTGCACACCTAGAAATTAATTCAAGTTAAACAAAAGCTCCCTTCTAACAAGGCACAATTGTATTCCCTAAATCATAGTAAGATGGATCCCCCCCCCCCACCTTAAATTCCAAATTAAAAGACTGCTCTCAAACAAAATAGTTAAAAACAAAAACGAACAAAAAACCTCTCTCATTCGTGTTGAAATGAACGAGAATTAGTTCTAAGGTCCTAATTCTAACTAAGTCCTCACTTACTAAGACGCCAACTCAAAAGCTGACCAAATACCTACATGAACCACAACAAATATCACAACATAAAACAGTAGCTTGCTGTATTTCCCAAATACCACGAAACCAGACTATGGCCTAAGGAAACAAAAGTTATGGAAATGTGCAAGTAGTATGTACCACGGCTTAAAAAGTAATGTAAACATAATGTTGCTTACCACAGAAAATACATCGCAAATTAGTGCTGTCCTGCGTAGCAGAAACCTTGCTCTGGGCTGCAACAGACACCTTGGTGTTAGAAGCTTCAAAGGACAACGAGGCCAACTGAAGAACTTCACATAAACTAAAAGGTGCTTTGAAAGGTTCACAATGTATTTACACATACTTCCTACCTAAATCCTCATTCTGGAAGCTCTGTAATTTAATGAAAACGTAGCCTCTTTAACATTAGCTTTAAAAAATGTTAGGCGTAATCTTATTTGTGGAAAAACCCTGCAAGCCACAGTTCAAATGATCCTCTTTATAGTTTAATTATTTCCTGAGTTATACAATCAGAGAGTGCAATCAATTTCTGTATTACAATTATATTTTTAAAAGTAAAGGACGCTGAGGTACAGGAAGCCAAGATCTATGGCCATTAGAGTTGATTTCTTGATATCTACCCTCTTTTAGTAATGTTCATGCAGAATTTGCAGCTGAAAAGAAAATTTAGGGGAAATGCTTAATAACTTAACAAGAGAAATACTCATTTCTACTAGCTGAGAAAGACCACAGCCATTTAAAACAGCCTATGGCAATAAAAGTGTTTTATATTCGATGATGTAAAATAAGAATATCTTCATGTTTTTCACGTTGAAAAACAGCAAAACTATTCATTGTTTTACCAAGCCACATTTTATGGTTCCTGTTTTTCTCAATATGGGTACACATACTTGACAAGTTATCTTACTAAAATGTGTGGTCACATCAAATAGCCACTTACTATTTAGGCTATCTTCATTAAAATTTACCTTAAGCATTAATGAAGTAAATTCCTTTTTACAAGACAAAGCTCAATGAGAAGAAGTGATAACTTATGAAAAGGGAAAGGGTTTTTATAAAATCAAGGTAGCACTCAGAACTGGGATGGAAAAAACAAAATTAATTTTTTTTTAGCATTACATTAGTGACATTCAAAACTTCACATCAATAACTTTCTATAAAGTCCTAAAGAAATCCTTTTCAGCATGACAAAGATTTTCTTTTTCCATTGGCATTACCCAGAAACAATGAACAGGTTAGAAATATATCGACTTAAAAAGGACTACATAAAGGCAAACAAGACAGTATTTTAGATTTCCTCTAAAACGGTATTCTTCAAATAACAGAATTTATGCTAACTAAAGTTTGCATATATTCAGAACCAAATCAATTTATATTTAAAGAATGCACATCTGAAAATGTTAATAAATCTTAAAATTCAAGATTTTTAATCATGCTTAGAAATTAGATTTAATGTAGTCCAATAAAGTATGAATCTTGTTTCAAAAATATATCCAGCAGATATTTTTGAATGCAAACAAAATAAATAAACTGATAAATGTCCCCTTTGCTAAGTACTTCCAACCATCCAATCTATTATTAAAGTTGCATGCACAATATTTACAGTAATGACATAAAAAAACCACAGGCATACATATAAAATGTCTACCAAGCTAATTAGATCATTTCAAAGGAGATAAGCAACTTAGACGATTTTTAATAATTATATTTTAAGTTTAAACTTTAAAAAACTCTGTCTTACCAATGTCTGTAAATGACTTTCATAAAGCCTTTATTAAATAAACATGCCTAGTCTTCAGGTTTTACCCTTCAGTTTCTTTAATTCATATTTAAGGGGCATGGGGACAGAAGGCAAAAATAAACACTTACAAGAAAAACCTGCAAAATTATCTTGTCTCTGACAACAAAGAAACAACCACGATCCATTACCAATCATTTTGGCAAAAAAGTCACCTGACAATTGTCAGAATGCAGGTAAACCATTATCACTGCATGAGGCAAAAAAATTTTAACCAAAAACTCCCGATCTTGTTACAACTTTAAAGTATTATGCACCATTTCTGCACTCAGTATCTTTAAGCACCTTCTTTCGACTGACTTTTACTTCTTACCATCACGTAAAAAAAATACTGATTTAAATTCTGATACAGCCGCTTGAATTCTACTGCAGTTTGCATTTCCCAAAGATACTAAATTATTCATTCCATCATATGCATACAGCTAACAGCATTTCCTGCTTAATGCTGATGCTATTAACTCTTCATTCACTCAGCCAGGGGAGGAGGGTGGAATATGGAGAACCTTCCCTGTCCAGATTGAGTAAATTCAGCAAAATGATTACGGCATAATGAGTTTTAGTATGAGCATCGATAGTCCATGTATCTCACATTTTACCTATGAGAGGTCATTTCTCTTTAAGTCGGTCATATTAAAATAGGCTAAGCACTGAAATAAATGAGGATGGGTCCTAAGGAAAAGTATGAACTGAGGAGGTTCGTGTATCAAAAAAAAAAAAAAAGTGAAATTTAACATTCGTTTAGGCTTAAGGAGAAGAAAAACAGCCATCACTATCAGCTGCTCTAACCTTAAAACAGTCTTGTCGTGGTTGTCCATTTATTTCTAATGTTGTCCGTAGGGCTGCTGTTCCTTAGGTTTCTCCCCCTGCCTTTTACCATTCTTCACCATTAATGGTTTTACATGAGTGGGGAAATGCAGAAACCTTGTGTAACATATTAGTAGCAGAAAGTGATGGCTATTTAGATTTGATCGGCATTACTACATTTTATTGCTACATATAATTACCCCAGTATACCCTCCGCATTCAGGTTTCAAACATCAAGTTACCACTATTAGCAGCTCTTCCCAAGGCAATTTGTAATACGGAGAGTACCCATCTCAGCATTTTTTTCTGAGGATTAAATGCGGTAATGGTTGCTCAAAGCTGGTTATAATTTGATTTGCACTCTAGAAAGCTGGTCTGCTCAGTGAGCACAGCATCAGCATCCAAATTAGCCACATTCACACTTTTAAAGGTCAATAAAGCCCCCCAGGTATTACCCCCATGGCTGCAAAGTTCTACTATATGCATTTATGAGAGAGTTTCATGAAAGCAAATGTGTTGTGTTTGTTCTAAGGTGGCTGGGGCAGACTGGAGGAAGACACTGCAGTGGTACGGTTGCCTGCGTTCAAAAAAACAGGTACTATGGGCATGCAAATTGGTGCAGTCACTCAGGAAAATAGTATGGAGATTCCTCAAAAAATAAAAATAGAACTACCACATGACCTGACAATCCAGCTTCGGGCTGCACAGCCAAAGGAAATGAAAACAGAATTTCGAAAGGACATCTGCACCCCCATGTTCACTGCAGCATTATTCACAACAGTCATGATGCTGATACAGCCTGAGTGCCCATCGACACATGGATGGTACGGGAGATACACGCACATATATAGATATACACAGATCTAGATCTACCGGCACAAATAACACACCCCTTTTTTTATTACAAAAACTTTTCTTACAAAATCGTAAGCAGGTAATTCTATAACATAACAATATCACACTCAAGGACACCGTAGGGCATTTTAGGTGAAATGTTCAAATGAAAACTATAAATTACTTATATCCATATTATTACCCTACCAACCACACCCAAACAGGCGTTACTTCTGCCAGACCCTGTATATCCTCAGTCCTTACATACTTTCTGGTAGAGACAGCAAGTAAATTAGCGGTTGCCAGGAGCTGGGAGGTATGTAAGAATTGGGGGTGGGTTAGGGTGGTAGTGATGACTTAAGGGCACAGGGTTTCTTTTTGGCATGATGACCATGTTCAGAAATTGTGCTGGTAACTGCACAACCCTGTGAACCAAGGCTCAACAAAGCTGTTAAGGAAAAAACAGTGTGTTGTGTTGTGCTTTTCAGCTCAGCATCGATTACACTAATTTTGATTGAAAAATAGCTCAATGCCTACACTTCTCCATTAATCTCTGGGTCTTGGGATTTTAGGTAATTTTACTTTCTTCTTTATGCATTTCTGTATGGCTTAAATTTTTATAATAAGCACAATCAGAAAAACAAAAAAGCTTATTCTCATTTGAAAAACAAAGTGCTGTGCTGGAAGTCAGAGTTCTCGTCCGGCAGTGCTCTAACTGGCTCTAGTTTCGGACAAGAGAATTGAATGTGAACAACGAAGAAAAGTGACTCCGCTGATAATACCAATGTGACCTGAGTGTCTGCAAGGATGGCAGAGCCAGGACCTGGATGCCCTTCCCAAACCCTAGAGCCGGTCTGGGAGGGCACACGGCAGGTCCTGTCACCAGGCTGGCTTTTCAGCAGGAATCAAAACCAAAGGCAGCGCTTAGGTCATGACTCTGAACACATCCCCATTCAGGATGGTTCATCGAAAACCAGGGCTGTCCTAGTTAAACGGGGACAGCTGCTGCGTCTCCATGGGAACCCCGGTGCCCTTGCTCTTCTCCTTTCTCTGCACAGTAAGTCATGACACTTCATCGGCCAAACCAAGAAGCAACTTCTATCTCTAATACAGCAATGTTCAATTTACTTCTTAAATTCAAAAATATTTAACATTTTATAACAAAATAGTTTTTTAAAAATAGTTCTGTTGAAAACATAAAAAATTTAAACTGGGTTTGTTTCCATCACATGAAGTTTATTAAATAAAATTATATTAGGTAAAGTTATTGGTATGGGCTGTCAGCAAGAACATAAAAATAAATTTGTTCTACAGACTAAGCATCATTAACTTCAGTCTCTGAAATGTAATTATATCCCTAATAATATATATTTTATTTCACTATTCATTAAAAAAAGTCTCAGGATTAATAGGTCATAATTTTGGTATGAAAATTCAAACATGATAGGATGCTGTTTAGATGAAACATCAGTATATTCAGATAAACACAAAAAACTTTAAATGAGGAGTGTCATGTTCGCACTCTTACGACTCAATAAAGGTTACTCAATAAAGTACTTTTTTTTAAGGAAAACTGTGCACAAAGTATGCCATATTTTAAATAATATTTTTAATATTTTAGTTCAATCTGTAGGCTTATATCACTGTACTTTCTTCATTAGACACTTTCCATGTTAAATCTTGGTCTTTTATTTACCCTCCCTCTAAAAATAAAAGATACAAAAATAATGGCTATTCACCGTTACATAAAACAAAACAAAATGGGAGAAGAGAAAAAAAAAAACTTCGATACCACCAAAAGCCCAGAAGGAAACATATTATAAAACCCCAATTCCAACTGGCAAACACTCAGGGTCTTTCCAATTTATTGTGTGATTGCTGAATTATTACTTTATATTATCTATTTAGAGTCAGTTGTCTACCTCACTGGACTTTGAGTGAGCACAGTGCTTGGCATATAGGAGGTAACTAATATACTCTTTAACACTAAATTGGAGTTTTATAGAATTGATGCAACTTAAACACAAGTCATTAAAGGTATATCATGTGCTAGCTGTATATAAAGTAGCTTTACACATTCCTCGATCCACCTAAATAATGCAAATGGAGAATAAATATGAGAATGAATGACTCTCTGTATAATTTTACAATAGAGGGGCAGGAAAAAAAAAATACACGACCAGAAGCATTTAAACAAAAGTTAAGAAAATAAAATTATCTTGCTAAGAAACAACCTTTATGTTGGTGGAGGTTCCTATACAGCCAAATTCAGTATAATGTTAAGAAATAACCCAGAAAATCTAGATCTGAAGTTTTTAATGGACTGTGAAGTTGGGATCCCACAAGCCTCCAGGAAAAAAATTAACTCTTTAAAAAAAAAAAAGAGGAGAAAGAGGTCGGGCCCACGGTCAATTCTCAGAGTGCAGAAACCCAGGTGAAGACGAGCTCTCTCCCCAAGCCTCATGGCCAAGAAACATCTGAGGGCAGGGCGCAGGCGCAACGTTAAGGCGGGGGGTGGGGCTTCAGAAAATGGTGGGGGAGGGTGTTTTTAGAATGGCAATCTGGCTGTATCTCCTCTGGAAACATTATACTACACTTGTTTTTAAGCAAGTCGAGACTCTATAAGCTAGCTGCAGGGATCGTATACCATAACCTTCTTTGCAGAAAAATAAAATGCACACAAAAAATACTGGTGGAAAGTTTTAAATAACACTTGCTCAAATTCATACTTTAATGAAGAAAAGGATAAGTTTTGGCAGAGAAATAACTGCTGAGCCTACGGACAACGTGGAAATATCCCAGAGTCCTGAAAACCCAGCTCTTGTCTGGGATGTGATACTTAAAAAACAACAACTCTACTATCCAAACTGAGCAAAAGTACCTATGTAAGTGGGAAAAACAGAATTCAAGTTGACTTACCAAAAGAACAGTATCCCTTTGGGGCAGTAAAATAGTTATGGCTTCCTAAGAACAAAATTCTAGAGATTCAAACATCTGTTCATGTAAATTAACACTGTAAATTACTACCGCTGCCTTACACTAACTCAAGGACTGTTTATGGATCACATCTTGGTCCAGTTAATAGGACTGTATGCTACATTAAACATATATGTATGTCTTCTGGCCTTCAGCAGGGACACTTTGAATAATTTGATCTTTATTTTGCAAATAAAATCTGCTAGTGTCACCCTATTAGCACTGTCACTAACTTTGGTTCTGCCAAATTCCTTAATACAGTCCAGAAATGAACAGTTTAAAGTGTTTTGATAAAAGTCAGTCCCAGGGCAGTGAAAGAAGGAACAAACGATGTGAGGACCTGGATGGCGAAGAGTGTGTTTACTTAATTCAGAGTCAAGAAGGACCAGCTCGCAAAGGAGCCAGAAGTCACACTGAGGAGGAGTCTGTCCTTCATCCTACGAGAAATGGGAAGCCATTGCGGGATTATCTCATACACACAACAGTAGGTATGCAAACATCCACTCTGACTCCTACTAGTATAAGGTCCATTCCGAAGAGACTACAGACCCATTCCCTGGGAATTAGTGTCACTCATCTAGTCAGTATCTTTCCGTTGGTTTAAGGAAAATTTAAATCAATGGGCACCAGTGACTCTTAATCTGCATTTAGTACAGTATGACCACAGTAAAGATCAGGTCAGTATTTTCCCAGGAAACTGCAAAATAAAAATGTTTCTCTTCCTTACACAAATGGCACTGTCATCGCCAAAGACCTCTGAAAGTTTCCAGAAAACAGAGGTCACTTGTTTTCTGCCATGATCACCTCCTCCTAAATTGCTGAAGGCCTCAGGAAGAGCAGGTCTACCTTATAAGAATTATTTCTGGTAATCTTTACATGAGCAGCGTGCTGTTTTTGCTTACTCGGCTTCCTAATTTCCACCTGGTGCCATTTATGGTAGTTACCCTGTCTATACATTTTGGACCGTGTCTTATTTTCTCTACACGTTTAACAGAGCCCTAAGATCAACAATTCTGAATTATTCATTTTTGTTTCTCTCACAGCATGTAACATAATTACCTTATGAGGAGTTCACTGTGGCTTTTCTTCTTTTAAATTATGAGACCATCTAGCTCTTAGGAATTTTTTAATGGATTTTATGAGACAATGTCACAACACTCTTTACACATAAAATACCGATTTCAAAGGTGCCACTATTTAATACTATCTTCAAAAGCCTGATGAGACTCTCTCTCTCTCTCTTACCTTGACCATAAACCAGGAATGCTGAATGTAACTCAGAGGCACTGCCCCAATGTGCACACACTCTTTCCTGAACACGAACATGGACAACCCATCACACTTAGCGTCCAGTAGCCGCCTTTTCAAACCACCGCTAGCCTTCTAAGTGCAGCTCTGTTCACATCATTCCACTGGTTCCAAACCTTGCAGTACATGTCTATGGCCCACGGCTCTTTGCTGTACCTGAGACAAGATTACAGTTACGTCTTAGTTCTCCTACAACAGAAGAATCCTTCAGGGGAGGATTTCGGCCTAATTTCCCCTTGCATATCAAGGTACTCAAATGATAGATGAATTAAGGAATCTTCTTGGGGAAAAAAAGTAACAAAATACATCTCTAATGAGACAAAAAAGAGGTCAGAAAAAGTTTCAGTCTCTCTACCGCTTTTTATTTCTTTGCGCAAGTTAATCCACACAGTAGAATTTTTTGAATTTTTTTAATGTTAGCATTCAAAAATAACATTTTAGGGACTAGTAATGCTAGTCTTTATCTCATTTAATTCCCATAATGATATCCTAACATGGGTATTCTCGTGATCCACATTTTATATGTAAATTTTATACGTAACAGTTTAGGTTTAGAGAAGGCAACCTGCCACCAGGGGCAGAAACAAGGCTGGAGCCTTCTGACTCCCATTTTAAGTTCTCTCCACTGAATCCCAATAAAGATCTTAATGTTACTATAAAATATAAAACAGAAAGTAAATGGAAGTTCATCTCTTTCCTTTCTCACCCTAAACTAACTTTCCTGAAAAGGTTTCTAAAATATGCTTTGAAGATCTTGAATTGAAAAACAGAGAAACAGGATAAAATGGCTTGAAGGTGGGAAGAACCAACCCCAGTGCGCCTTCCTTTCTAGGCAGGTCCAACCTGAAGAAGTCCCAACTCTCCATGTCAACCTTCCTAACTGGACACTGGGAGTGACAGTACCAACAAATGGACCTCACAGGATTGTGAAGATGGTGAGTTTATGAATGAGGAAGACAGTTGGAGGAGGGAAGTATGGGAGTGAGGCACCCACAGAAAGACTATCCACCCCACCCCTATACTTGATGAAAAATGTTACTTCCCCAGTAAGACTGGTTGATTTCAGAAAGCTCAAAGTTAGAGACGCTGTCCAAGGTTACCTTTGGGATCCTTTCATGATCTAATTTCACATGATTTTATTATTACATATGATTTTATGTATTAAAAGTATTGATGAAGTGCCCCAAACGTGCTACTGGCCTAGAATCAAATGTGTTCTGTCTGCCCAATATTCCCATTCTCTTCCTCTCCATCTCTGGTGAGTAAACTGTCTTCACCAGTGGCCCAAAACGACACATCTCATCACCTCTTCCTGGCCTGGCCGTTACATCTCACTGAGCTACGGAAAGAGCGTGAATTGTAAAACTAGATCTGGGCACAAATGCCAGTTACGCCACTGCCTAGTTGTGAGCCCTTGGGCAAGTCCAGTGACCTTCTGTAAACCCCACTCACATCTCTAAAACAAAGATAATACCACCAATGTTGTACAGTTGTTATAAAGATTATCAGTAGTAACATATGTGCCCAATTAGGAACCTGCGCACAGCAGATATTCATGCCTCAGAAGTGATTCAACAACTGAATGAGACCATGAGTTGAAAGGCCTAGAATAATGGCTTGGCAGGTAGAGCAGGCACTACATAAGTTTGTCATGTCCTCTTCACTGTTCTGGTTTTTTTAAATTTTATTCATTTTTAGAGAGAGGGAAAAGGAGACAGAGAGGGAGAGAAACATCCAGGGACCTGGCCCTAAACCCAGGCCATGTGCCTTGACCCAGAATCGAACTGGCGACCTTTTTGGTTCCCAAGAGGACGCCCAACCAACTGAGCTACACCAGTCAGGGCCTCTTCACTGTGTTCCTTTCCTCTTTACACTGTGTCATTTCAGGCCTCATCTTTCTTACCAGTATTACCACCATGATTTCCTAAACTGATCTCCATACCCACCGACCCATTACATCGGGTCTAAAGCACCACCCTTATTTAGCACCCTTCAGTGACTGGACCACCAACTGACATAATATGCACACTTTTCAGCAAGCATGCAAGGTCCTTCCCAACCTTTCCAGTCTTTTTTCTTATTCCCCAAACATATTCTCATGCCCCAGCCCCTCCATAATCCATCTGTTGCTTCCCAACTCCTCCATGCTCTCATGCCTCCACGCCCACCTGGAATGTTCTGGAGGCCTACTCACTCTTCAAAGCAGCTCAAGTATCATCTCCTCTTCAGAAATTTCCTTAACCCTGGAATGTGCTTTAGTTTTCCAAAGGCCTTTCTGCACCCGTCGCTCACAGCATTTCGCAAGCTGTATTTTAATTGTGCTGACCTTGTTTCTAGTAGCTCCCGCCCAGCTATGAAGCCCTGGGAGGCAGAGAACAGGCCACCTTACCGAGCTCGTCTGACTCCCAGCGCCCAGGCCAGCCCCTGCTCTCAAAGCTCGGTTGGTGGACTCTGTGATGTAACCTTAACACTGCACTCGTGGAGGCCAGCAATCTGGAAACAAAAGCGTCACTGCGAACACAAGGTATTTCTAGAAACTTTTTGAGATTTCTTAAAATCCAATTAATTTTTTTTAAATCTCAAAAAGATAAAAAAATGCTGAGATAAAATTTATACAAACGTTCATGTCAGAAAGTATACCAGGCCAAATTATCAGTAAGAAAAGAAATGAATGGAATCTCTCTATATACATATTTATTTATAAAGGCTAAAGAAAAAATTTCAGACATGAGGGTATCTTTGACTACGTTCTCGTTTTCAATATATATATACATATTTTACAATAGAGAAGCGCAGTTTTACCAATGGTAAAACACTAAGGTTTTCCTCTCACAAAGGCATACATACTTAAATCTTGACCGAGCAGAACACAAGCAGTAGAATAATCTTACTGGTTATGCATATGATTTTCCTTTTAAAAATACATTTAAAAAGTATTTTCTATTTTCGAATGACTTAAATTTTTCAAAATGAAACAGGCTGTGCAAATTTACCTCCGCCAATCATCGCAAGGACTGATTTTATATTTTATATGACCCGTAACTATTACCTGCGAAACTGCTATACAGGTACTTGATAAATAAAAACAGAAACCCAAAATATCAGTCTGAATAATGCACTTTCAATGCACCTGTGTAAAATCGAGTCCATCTCCAGTAGACAACGGAAAGAGATAAACCGTAGCATTTGTTATAAAAGGAAGAACACTATTTCAACTCTTTTCCAAAAATGTTACAACATGTGATGTGTTTTTTAAATTCCAAATATAACTCACTGTATTTAGCACCTCCTGTACTTTCCAGTATATTAGATAATTGCACACCAAGTTAAAACAAAATAAAGGAAAACATTTCTGCCACCCACCCTTTTCCTAAGACATGGAAATATTAAACACATACAGAGCACCTTGTAAAAGTCAGCATGATTAGCCCCAACAAAAGCTATTCTTTCTCAATTTAAAAAATTTGTCTGAGGATTTAGAGGACTCAAGGAACAAGGGAGAGAGGAAGGGAAAACTGTGTAATTATTGGTTTTGGTAAAAAAGATAGGTCAGTAATGTTCTAATCCTGCTCTGGAGAGCTATGTGTGTGCCTCAGCAGCCATGGGTTTCCAAGCCCCCACATTCATTACAAAAGCTTTTTTTTTGGCCTATTTATGCATTGGGTCTCTGAAAAAAATTGTCTGAACAAAGGTGTCCATGACTTCAGAAGTCTGAAAGTCACTAAGAAGGATTTACCTATAGTCAATGGATAATACTGACGTTAACACCTAATAAAAACAATAAAGAGAAGTATTCATGCGAGGAAATGGTTTTAAAAAATGGTAAAACATTAAGAAGTAGGAAAGACTAATACCTGTAGTTGCTCTATCTTTATGAAAAATTTGTTTCTTTTGCCTTTGATCAGAGATTTGGTATATTGTTTGTTTAGGGAGGAGACACACAGGTTAACCTTTTTCAACTTGGTTTTGGCAGAAAGACAATGGATGGTTTTAGCAAGAAACTGGCTGCGAACCCATAGGAAACAGCAGTGGAAGGGAAAGATATGATCAAGGTGAGAGGTGACATTAGTGGGTATGTCTGTGTAGGCGGATGGAAGAGGGCCTACAAAATAAACCCAGGGTAGGGTGCATACCTATCCTACTTTGGTGGAGGTTTATAGAAAAAACTAAGTCCTTTCCTAAGGATGCTTTTGATTCTTAGCATCCACCTTCTCCCATGACTCTACTTCCAAACCAATCAATAGCATCAAAAATCAGAAATCAGCATTACACTACAGCAATTTATGAGAAGTCATTTTCTAAATCGGACTATGAAAAACACCAACCATTTTATATGCTTTGTTTTCTCTAATGAAAAAGCTATAGACCCAAAGCCTCTTTGCCAATGACTTGGGCCATGATGCAAGCAGATGACATGGATAGACCAACTTCTTCCACCTCTCTTTTACCTCAGCCCATGGTATTACAAGTTGAGGTTGTGATAGAAAAGAGAATAAAGTTTCAAAATCATCTAAGAAGGATCTACTAAATTTCTTTGCCTTTCCAAAATGCTTGTATAAATGATAGGCAATTTTCTCACTTGCCTAACTTTCTATAATGTGGAAATTACAGAGAATGTAATTGAGTCTCTCCACATTAGGACTCATTAATTTCAAAAGATCAAGATCAGGAAAAAAATACATTAATTAGAATTGCATTTTGAAAGCAAGCTGTATGCCTATCACAATGATAAAAAGCAATGCTTTCCATTTGCTTAAAAAAATTGATAACAATAATTTTAACTTTAAATTATTAACATTTAGCTCCTAATATCAATAAATACTCTTCTGAAGATTTAGAAATTAAAGTTCTAGTTTGTTCCAAATATGGGGAGGCCAAATATGATTATCATATACATACTGTCTACACTTTGGCCCTTTAATTATTTTATTATGTAGTTGACCCATTTAAAAAGATATTAAGAACTACAACTCCAGTTTCTTTCCTACAATAAAACTATGGTTAAAGAGAAGCAACTCTATACCTGCAATAGAGTACCAATAAAATACTGATGTCTGCAAGAGTAAGTACAGTGACCCAGACAATCTACATATAAGACTGCATACATACAGACTTTTCTATGCTGTTTCCTGGACTTACTGACAAACCAGGGGAAATTCCAGTCGTTTATCTTCTCAAAATAGATAAGCTATGAGAGCTATATACAAATTATTTATGAAGATACTAATTTCCTCAAAGGAGAACTAATGCAAACTACCTTTAGGCATAATACTTTCCACAAAGATTCCAAAATATCTTTTTGCTTTGAAATTCACATTTGAAAAAAACTAAAACATGGAGGTGTTTCAATCCTTTTGACAATAAGGGGCAGAAAAAGTAAAATTTAATGTATCTGTAACAGGTTTTGAAATTCTAAAACTTCCACAAAATATCAAATCTTAATCTGACTATGTAAGTCCTTTCTCTTAAGATATATAAATTCTGGTTATAGAACATTTATATCATAGGGATCACCACTAAATACACAACAAAGTCAAGAGTAATCACATTTGTATTGTTTTATACGTAAACATTTATTTTCTGAGTATAAAAATCTATCTCCCCAAAGAGGTAACAACACACTGATGTACTTCTTATTTTTTAAAGAAAAAACAAAAACGGAGCTCATCTCTGACACATACACAGTCTTACATTCTGGGGCTTCTTTTTTTTAAGTGAATTATTTCTACATAGCTGCCTAACCAACAAGCAGGGTCCGGGAGATGCAATTCATAGCTTATACCACCTGAGGGCACTCCTAAAATCTTGAAACAACTTTTAAAATCAAATTTTTATCTATTAGGATGAAGGAGACCTAGTCCTATTTGAGGTTCAAGGTCTCAGTAGTAGCTTAAAAAACATGTTTCAGAAACATGAGTTTCTTCATGAAATCTGAGATGATGATGACTGTGCACAACTGCTATCCACTGAGTATTCTCTGGGCCCCGTATCCTTGCAACAGAAGTTGAGAACGAACAGACCTAACTGATTTCCAATGAGAGTGCTTAAAAATCACTAATGAACAAATCTTATCCGACTATCCTGATACACTACACGTTTACATCAACAAATAAAAGTTCACATTTCTGTAGAGAATAACAGAAATTCAAGAATTACTTCAAATACATAGATGACTTAAAAGCTGGTCAGAAAAGATTTGTTTTAACTTACACATGGCACTTTAGTTCAAGAAAACAAGTCAACCACAGGCACCTCACCTGTTTCCTGTGAATTCAACACTTCTAAGGCATGCATCATGGCACTTGCAAAGACATTGGCATCCTCTTTGCTGCCAAAGTTGAGACCATACACCTGTCTAGCATCCCGCCACTGGTGGAAGGTCTGTGTAGCTTGATTGTACTTCAGTCCTTTAGGAATGGCACAATTTATCACCACCTAAAAGATAATAATTCTTTATAAAGTCAAGCTAATAACTGGCAAAATCAACAAAGTCAACAAAGTCAACGAATCCTGATTGAGCAGTCAGTCAGTCATTCAAATCTGTTTGGGACAGACCTTGGCAAAAAATGCTTCAAAGAAATGTCTAGAGTAAAATCAGTTGCAGAAGTAAGTCTGACAGAAGTTCAGCTCTCTGGTTACAAAGGTCAGGCCCTAAAACAGTAAATCAGCAAAACAAAAGAAAATCTGTCTCCCTCATTAAATACATTTTAACATGTTTAATGAAGTATTATAAAATCACGAAGGGTATAAAACTTAAGCATGTGCCCTTGCCAAGTGGCTCAGATGGTTGGAGGACCATCCCATACACCAAAAGTTTGTGGGTTCATTCCCCATCAGGGCACATAGCAAGGATGCAGGTTTGACCCCTGGTCGGGGGCCGAGCAGGAGGCAACCAATTGACGTTTCTCTCTCACACGGATGATTCTCATTCTCTCTCTCCCCGCCCCACCGTTTTCTCTGTCTAAAATCAGTAAATGTAACCTTGGGGAGAGGATTTTTTTTTTAATTTTTTAAAAATTTTAAGCCTGTATCTCAGTGAACATTCCCATGTAGCCAAACTCCTGATCAAGAAATAAGACGTCATTCTTCTGTGTATATTTTAAACCCCATAAAGGACTATCTTTGTTATATACAGTCAATGCTTTTTATTCCTTCTGCCCTCTCTTCAAGGTCCTGTTGGGACCATTTTTTATCTTGAAAAATTTCTTCCAAAGCAGATCTGGTGATGAATTCTCTCCGTTTTTGTCTATCAGAAAATATCTTTATTTCACCTTCATCTTTTAAGAATATTTTTATAAAAAATTTTAAGTGGTCACTCATTTTCTGGCAGTGTTCTGAAGTCCACTGCCTTCTAGCTCTTGTTTCTACTGAGACATCGGATGAGTTTCTTATTCATCTTTAGAGTCATCTTATTTTCAGTGACTGTTCAAGAGTTTCACCTTGGTATCTAGTTTACAATGGTTTTACCACAATGAACTTATATACGGTTTTCTTTGTATTTATCACACTCAAGGTTTATAGAATTTCTAAACTGATATTCTTTCATCACTTTTGAGAATTCTTATTCACTCTCTTTTTAATTATTTTTCTGCCCCATTCTCCTGTCTCCTCTGGGACTCTAATTCCACATACACTGTGCTTTTTTTTTTTTTTTTTTTTTTACTTTTTTCCCTACATTTCTCAAGCTCTTTTTATATTACATTTTTCTCTCTCAGTATATCTTCGCTTCAGTCTGATATTTTTTTTTCTGACACACACACACACACATTTTTTTCTGGTTTACTAATTCTTTTTGGCTGTTTCTAAATTGTTATAAAACCCATCTCTGAGTTGTCAATAGGAGTTATGTCATTTTTCAATTCTTAAATTCCCATTTGGTTCTTTTTTCAAGGGTCCAGTGCTCAGCTGAAATTCTCAATTTTGTCTTGTATTTCCTTGAACATATTAAGCATAGTTATTATCAAGTCACTTTCTGACGGTTCCATTAGCTGGACCCCCGGTGGATCTGTTGTTACGGTTCCTCTTGTTTCCTCGTATGCCTGGGTATTTTGATGGAGTGCCAGGCATTGCGATGTGGACAAACATAAGGACATTTTGAGGGCTATGATGATGTTATTTTTTTCCATGAAAATTTACATTTGCTTCTGGCAAACAGCGAGGGAAACTAACAGTCTTAAGTCACCTTAATTCAAAAGTGATTGAAATGAATAAGCATCAAACTTCTTCCCAGCATATGGGATTTCTAGGTCCCAAAACATGGGTTGGGGGATTACCAAGACAGCCCTCCCTTCATTAGCAGCGCCCGACTTTCAATTTTTGCTCTCCTAGTTCCATGACTCTCTCCAAAATCTGCTTAGTTCTGTCTCCTCTTTCAAAATTGGCACATGCCTCTGGTAAACACAGGTCCAAAAGCTGGGTTCATGTCTATGGTTTTTTTCTTTCAGATCACAACAACTTACTATTATATTTCTTTCTTCATAAGCTTAACAAACATCCCATTCTTTACTGCATCTTTCTTTAAGGCCGGGAACTCTATTATGCCCATAAAACCTAATCACTGTGCCTACGACATAATAACCACTTAAAACATGTAGAAAAATGGAATATTTTAATATATGTTTACATAATTTGTACAGGCTTCATTCTACAAATAAATGATGGGTGATTTTTTTAATGACTCTTACTATAAAAAAATTTAGATGTCATTTCATAAATTATGATAATATGCTTCCACCTGGAAAAGACCGATAACCATTAAGAAATATAACAAGGTACTCTAGAATGAGAGGAAATCAATTTTTATTAGATATATTCATGGGTACATTATCATTTTCGTTTACTTTAGTATTTTTATAAAATGGTATTTTCTAATTGTTTACTGCTAGTTATACAAAAATGCTACTGACTTTTATATACTGATCTTGTATCCAGCAACTTTACTGAACAATCTTGTTAGCTGTAATATTTTATCTGTGTATACTGGGGATTATTTTGTAGACAGCTGTATCACCAGTGAATTAAAATCAGCTGTTTCTGCCTTTTTCAATCCTTATAACTTCTATTTCCTTCATCTTCACACCACTAGCCTGTCTTCTCGGCAATGCTAAATCCAAGTGATTAAAGTTGAAATCCTCAGTTTGTTCCTGAGTTTAATGAAATCCCCCTAAGACGACACTGTCCTGGAGGGTGTTCACTGAATGTTTATGTTAGTCACCCTTATCAGCTGAACAAAAGTCAGTTTCCAACGTGCTGGGAATTATTACCTCCAGATTTTAACTTTATCAAATGCTTTTCCCGAATCTCATTTCTTGGTTTTCTCCCAGTAAATTACAATACTAGATTATCTACTGTTACATTACCCTTATGTTACTGAGAGAGATAAACCCTATTTGGCCCAGAGGTAGTCTTTTTCTTTTTTGTATACTTTACTGAATTTGGTCTGCTAATATTTTATTGAGGACTTTTATGTCAATGTTTATAAGTGAGACTGGCTTATAATTTTCCTCTCTCAAACCATTCTACATTTTAGACATTAAAATTGTGAAAGCCTCATAAAATACTATTTTTAAAACGACTTGCCTATAACAGGTAGTATTATGAAGATTTTTACATTTTGATTATAAATGTTCTGGACTGGCTCCCTCTATTTTATAAAATTTTAGGTAGATCATTAACTACTGATATATTTTTATGATTGTAGGTCTATTAAGTTCTACTTTTCTGCCAGTTTTGGTAAATTTTATTTTTCTACAAAATGGCCCACTTACTGGAATAAAGTTATTCATAATATTATGGTATAGTAATTTATTTTCATCTATATCTTTTCCAATCCTAATATTTGTTTATTTGTAACTTATCTTTTTTTTGTTTCAGTCTGTCAATTTTTCTACTCAGTAGGGCAGTTTTTGTGTTACTACTTTCTATTTATTTTTAGTATTTCCTTCTGCTTCCTTCTTAAGCTCATTTTATGTCATTAAGATTCATCCATCTAAGGGCAGCTTAGACATCCCACAGGTTTCTATACATAATAACTTGTCACTCAGGTCTAAGTACTTTCTCACTTTCTAATTTTCATAATGATTTCATCTAAGTGTTATGAATTACCTAGAAGTGTTTTCAAATTTCCATACGCTTAAAAAAAATATTTTATTTATTTATTTTTAGCGAGAGGGGAAGGAGTAAGAGAGCGAGAGAAACATCAATGTGTGGTTGCCTCTGGCATGCCCCCAACCGGGGACCTGGCCCTGCAACCCAGGCATGTGCCCTGACTGGGAATCGAACCGACGACCTTTCGGTTCGCAGACTGGCACTCAAACCACTGACACAACAGCCAGGGCAAATTGCCATACATTTTAAAAACATTCCATTCATCAAAAGCTAGAAGTCATAAGATGATTTACTTCTCTTATGAATAAAAATGTCAGTGTTTCGTCTGGAAATCGCCTTACTTGTAAAGATGTCTTTCTAATTATTTTCAAATGTTCTTTTTCTTTTTTGCCAACATTTAGATACTTTAAGGACTGTTCTTCAGAACTATCTATGTTTTCCCCATAGACTATTTGACTATAGTTTTGAACCGCTGCTTTATTTTACTGAATGTATCAAGTCCTTTAGTAACACCAGATGACTTAAGAATTTAACAGGCCCTTACCTGGTGGTCCTGAATCTTCCTGCCCACCACTCTGAATGTGTTGTTGCCTGTGTGGTGATATATATGAACTCTGCTGAACCCGGTCGAGCCACCAGCTGGTACCCACTTCTTATTGGCATCATCATAAACCATCACAGCAGCTCTTGCCTGACAGATACTCTGTTCACTGTTTAAAACAAAAACAAAAACAGCAAACTTGAGATATTTAAAATATGACAAGTTGCCCACATAGTCATATAAATCAGTTACAAAGTTAGCCAACCTAGCAGTCATTCAACAATGAGTGCTTAACTGGGTGCTGGAAACAACAGCAAACAAGACAGAAGCTTCCTGCCCTTCTGGGTACAGTCTAACGGATCAAATAATGAAGTGCAATGAGGGAGCGTGAGGGGCAGATCAGGATCCATGGACTCACACACAAGCAACACACACACGCAAAATGTTTTCTTCTAAATTTGAGTATCGAACACATTCATTACACTGAATACAACTACAAGTATAAATTAATCACTTGTTTAATCGTACATATGTTTAAAATATCGGTGACCTGTTTGTGAATCCCTCTTTCCTGAAAACCATCTTCATCATCAGGCTTGCTTCATGGTCTATACAGCAAAGTCTGATAAGCTTATCTGCCCTTAAGATATGGAATGGTCACTAACAACCAATGGCTGGCAAGGTGACTAGGTCCTCGATTCCCCTTGGGCAAGATAACACCCTATGTTTCAAATTTCTTCATTTAAAAATGAAAAAGTAAAATAAGGTGCTTTCTAGGGATCCTTCTGGATTTTATTTCTAACCTTCACAGATAAATATTTTTAAAAAGAGCTAATCCAGTATGTCTTTCAATTTCAGCTTCATTTCAATTTTCAAGTACTTGTTACTAAGTGAGACTGAGATACATGAGCAAATAAAATGAGGGGAGATGATTTTCATATTAAGCACTAGTTTCATCTTTCAAAAATCCTCTAATACCATCGGGGAAAAAAGGTTGATTTGAATTTTACTTTATTTCATACTATACTTTATTCTTAAAAGATGAAATATGAAAAGTGAGCGAAACAGGTATGTTAACTCTGCTGACTATTAACCCAAATAACTCAATCCCCACATAGGGGATTTATCTGATGTTTAAGCTGTAAATGCAGACACACCCAACTAGCCCATCCAGCCACATCTTTAACGAAAGCTTTGCTCATTCCAACCTACTTTAGCTTCAAAGATTTTAAACTTTAAAAACTTCAAAGATTTTCAAAAAACCACATGGGCTCTTCTCCAATGTCCTCATAAAAAAAGTCACCTTCACGACTCTTCTCTTACCCACACACCCTCTGCCCCATCTCTCAACACCGTATTTGACTTGCTGAGTGATCTGATGACAGAGGATCAGTGGGGAAAGAGGAGGCCACAGCTCTGAGCAGTAACACTGCTTCAGAACAGTGGGATTATAACTGTTTCTCATCTTCCATAACAAAAATTTTATAAAAACTTGTAAGAATATTTGTGCACTGCAAGCACTGAAATAAACCCAGCGATAGTCTAAATTTTTATGCTGCGCTGAAACTTTTTGGTAATATAGTTCTGAGAATAAAAACAAGCCAACGAGCTTGAAGTATTTTTTTAAGCCTAACTAAAGAGCATTTGTCAGCACAACAGTTGAAATCTCTTTGCCATTCACATGAGAAACACCTAAGTGACAACATTTACATAACCCTACTGAAAGATGGCATGAAACAAGGTAAGGCAAAGTAAAGTGCCTCTTACAGCACACAATCCAAGAAACAAATTTACTACTAACTGTAAGTCACAATTCAGTAAACAAACCTGTAGATTAATTAAGAACAGTATTTTCCAGTTTTCAAAAACTATTATTTTTGGACATACAATGTGATTCCCATGGTTTAAGAAATAATGCCTCTTCAAAGAAAAGTCCCAGTGGGATCACACAAGCTAGGGAACAGAAAACCCCTTATTTTGTAAATTAGGTCATTCCGCGCCTCCGAAAAAGAAAAAACGTTTTAAAAAATATACAAAAAATCCAAAACCAGGAAGGGTTAGATATGTCGTCCCAACTTCACCCTCCACCTTTTCTTCCCCCGCTGCTGTACAGCGGGTACCTGCAGACATTCCAAAGATGGAAGCGCAGGGTTCACTGAATAGCTTTTAACTGGTGCTTATTATACAAACCACTAGTCAACAATCCAATGCCTGGTGACTTCAACTTTCCTGGGAAAGCTATAACCACTGAAACCAAGACATCTCCAAATGAACATAGCAAAGCAGCCAACAAAGGTCAGAAATGCAAAACATCAGTTGATTCGTTTTCTAACGAAGGTGAAAAGAAATGTTCAAAATGAGGTGTGAAGAACACAAATCTAAGTCCGAACAAAGCCAAGGAGCACAGCGGAGCCAAAGTTAAAGAGAAGAAAAAAACAAGATGTGGGTAGGAGCTCAGGCACTGCTGGGAAAGCAGTAAGGGCCACACGGGCCTGTGACAAGTTGTGAAGGAAAAGGTTAAGCCCAAATAACTGCAGTCCTAGAAGACACCGGGCACTTCGAAAAGCCACATCAAGGGCCAGCCAGGAAGAGAAAGCGCCACCCGCTGGGGTTCTGAGTGACAAATCAAGTCAAGTCTTTCCACTCCTTTCCGCACCATCTGAGGACCTTTCTTACTACAGACAGACATCCTGTAGTATAAAAAATATTTGGTCTTTGTCCCGGTTCCTGGCACAGGGCTCCTAAAAAAAAAACCCAAAAAACCTTGGCATCTCCAAAGCAGTAGGAGAGTTTTTGGTATGCTAATGAGATGACTCTAGGCTTCAGGATGGAGGCCAGTAGCCAGAAATGCTAAGGCAGGATTTGAGGGTTGAAATTTTCAGCACCACCCCACCCCCACCTCTGGGGAGGGTAGAAGGGCCAGAAATTGAGTTCACTCACCAATGACCAATGATTTCATCAATCATGCCTATGTAATGAAACCTCCACAAAAACACCCAAACAGCTCGCATGGGGCGCTAGGTAGGTGGGTGGCATGCCCACAGTGGAAACGGCACCCACCCCATACCTTGCCCTGTGCATCTCTCCCAGCTGGTTGTTCCTGAGCTGCATCGTCTATAGTAAGCAGAATAGTAAGTAAAGTACTTTCCTAAGTTCAGGGAGTCACGCCAGTGAATTATCAAACCTAGAGGGGCGTCATAGGAACCCCTGAATTTGTACTCAGCCGGGCATAAGTGGGTAACCCAAGTACCCCACTGGCAGCAGGCGTCTGAAGTGGGGGTGGTCTTGTGGGATTGAGCCCTTAGCCTGTGGCATCTGTGCTAACTCCAGACAGTGGCACAACTGAACTGAACTGTTGGACACCCAGATGGTGTCAGAAAACAGAACTGATTGTGACATGAGAAAAAAACCCTCAATATACCAACCACAATGACAGGTGTGCACAAAATAAGCCAGTGGTTACCCTGCTTTGGATTTCATGGACTCATAAACTTCAAATACAGAGTAGATGAATCAAAACACAAGGTCGACACTATTTTGGCCTACTTGCCAGGTAGGAGATTGGTGGGGGGGGGGTGGGGTATGGCAGGGATCACCCTGACTTAATAAAATGAGGACATTCTGGAACTTAAAAATCTCACATTAAAGAAAACGTACTGTAATATACTATAAATGTAGTAACTGGCTTTCTATACAATTCTCCATAATTGCCTGTTTGGGGTTTTTTGTTTGTTTGTTTGTTTGTTTGTTTCATTTCTCTCTTATCCAGTGAAATACTTAAAAGGGTCTGCTTTAAAGTAGGTCTGGTCTTGGTCACAACAGAACGGCCTGCGCAGCCATGTATAAACAAGCAATAGAGCAATGGAGAGACCGCTCAGAGGTTCTTCTGATAGGAATTTCCCGTTTTCTCTTGGCAGATTTTTAGCTGAAAAAGTCAAAGAATGAATTTCTGAAATGCTGAAACTGTACACATACGTGTAGCTTTTCAGGGAAAGAAGCAAGGAAAGGAGGCAAGATTTAAGAACCAGTTATTGAAGGGTCAAAAAGGGGGGGGAAATGAATTTCTAAACAAGCACGGCAAAAACGCTAAAAAATTTTACACCTGTTTCACGACCATTCTCTCTGCTTTATGACAAACCTCAAAACAAACACCTAGTCGAGGTCCTCGACACCCTGAGTCATCAGAGGAACTACGAAAGACTGAATAAGTAAATTACTCAGGTATAGTTTTGTGAAGATCAGGCACTAAATTAGTTGTAAACAAAAATTTCATGTTATGACCAAATGCAATTGGTATATGTAGTTTACACGGTTTTTTTTTCTGATGTTAACTTTTATATTTTAAAATAAAATGCGGCATTTGAAGGCTAGAGATAGCTGATTTTTAAGTATAAAACCATGACACTACATTACAATTCTGTGGTTTGTCAAGTAATTCATTTCCTGAATACAGTCAAATTTCCCAAACAGGCATAGATGATGGTAGGGAGCTGCGGCCAAACCCTATTCTCACAGTGACTAGTGAATAAAAATGTCCTGGGATTCAAGCAAATTAAGGATTGCCTGGCTGTTTATTGAGGATGCAATACAGCCAAGCCTTTGCAAATAGCAACCTTCTTTCAAAGACACCACTCATTAATCATTATTTGTCAAAGAAAGCATGGCCACGACAGTGCCTACCACACTCTTTAAAGGCTTGTTCAGGACAGGATTTCATCTAATGAAATCCTACTTATCGAGACCTGGATCAAATTCCATTTCTCTGTTAAGTCTTTCTGGGGTCTGCAAAGCCAGAAATAACTCCATCCTCCTGGGTTCTCACAGTCGTCATTAATCTCTTAACAAGGACGGCTCTCTGAGGAGATAATGTCTGAGCCACAGGAAGGAGTGGGCACTTCACTCCAAAGGCACTGGGAAGCCACTCGAAGGCTTTAGGCAGAACACGCCTCACATTGTTAAAAGGTGACTCCAGCTACTACAGAGGCAGAGGCAGATTCAGGAAGGTGGCACAGAAATCAAGAATGGAAGCATGAAGACCAGTGTGAGATGCACCTATGGTGACCCTGGAGCCCAACCAGAAACACAGGAGGGGGACGCACGGGGAGATACGTGTTGGAAGCGTAGCAGGCAGGATTTGCTAGTACACAGATGAGAGGGGACAGGAGAGAAGGGGACAACCAAAGGCAAGAGAGAAGCTATGATGTCACCTAGCATTTTACTGATACTCCCGAAGTATATGTGACATGCTCTAAAGAATATCACTGTGGAAAGTCATGGTTCCAGTTCATTTATTTTTACACACATAGAAACATGTCTTCACCATCTTTGAAAAGGGAGAATGTCATTCATCTCCGAATCCCCTGTTTTTATCAAGGTCTGTACAACAACCTCTACGACACTACCATCCACAGAGGTTACTGTGAAGGAGAATTAGCACCTTGGCTGTTACAATACTGAGTCATCCTACGAACTGAGATGTCAGTTATTCAGAAGATAAAAATATTAAGGAAGAAATTACCCCAAAATTAGGGAATTTTAAAAGCAGGATTTCCATCTTGGTCTCCGATGGCAATTTTTTTTTGCTTAAGCCTGCAGTTTTATCACATTTCAAGCATTAAAGAGGCTTCATGTCAACACAAATGCTGCTAACACCTGTATCCCATAGCTCCTAGAGTACAATAAAATTGAGCTAGGCCATCCCAGTTATAAAAGATGATGCAGTCAGATAGGGATAAATATGTATTTTCCTCAAATAGGAAAGGAAACAATAAATGCCATGTCCCGTATTGGCTGAGCACCGGAGGTCACACACACGGTGCCTCTGCTCAGTCCTCTACTCTGGACTCAGGTCACCCTGCAAACTTGGAGGTCACTCCACCATCCTCCCTACCCATCGCCCCACCAAGGTCTGTCAGTTGTGCCCCAAAAGGCTTCTAATTCATTAATCCCCTTTGCTCACGATGTTCAAAAGCTTTAAGTCAGGCCCTCCCTAGTATCTCAATTAGACTATTTCAACAGTCTCCTACATGGTATTTCTGACGCAATTTTACTCCCAGTTCCCCATGCTCGTGGGTATTTTTCTCCATCAAGTCTAATCATGTCACTCTTCCAGTTAAGATACTCCAAAGACTCACTTCAGGGTAAACTCTGGCTTTGTCGCGTTGCAGACAAGGTCCACCGTGATCTGACCTCTGTCTTTGACGGTCATTCTTTCTCTCAAATGCTGAGACATATGAAATGCACCACACACCATTCCACCATCCTACTGCTGGGGGCACGTGTTCAAAACAGATCGAAACTCCAGCAAAGCAGCAAAAACAACTATGCCACACTCGTCCACACCTTTGCACATGCCTCCCTCTCTCCCTGACCTCACTGCACATTACCTCTTCCCAAACAACCTTCTGCCTAATACTAGCTGTCCTTCAAAGTTTATTAGACACATATGTCACATCTTCTTGAAAGCTCTTCCTCTCTCTGGCCCAAAACAGGGACTCGTTCCACACTGTCACAATACACTATGCATAATATCACCTCTCCACCAGCATCAGGTGTTAAGCCCCTGAAGGGTAGGTGATGTAGTTTTTCACTTCTCCTAATGAAGATTGGTTAAAATAGTGACTTGAAAAGTAGTGAGAGATTAACTGTAAAAAGTCAAAATGTGTAACCTGTAGGAGAAACCAAAACATTGGAGCTCTCTTTTCTGACTTCCAATGCCCAAATGGACAATCTATCAAATCCTCTCCTTTCTGTCTACAAAATACATCATTAGCACCGAGAACTCTCAGAAGCAGTAAAAGCTATCTAATCACCCTGCCCCCTCCTACTCCCAGCAGGTGGGCTGAGTACTCATCCAGAGTTAGCTGTGTTTGTGAACAGATCTATTCATTCCGACTGTACTTGTAATTATTCAATGTGAATACACAGAAATTCTATGAAATTAAGTTAAATGTTTTGGAAAGTTTCTATAAAGGCAAGTCACTAAAATATTGTGAGACATATAAAAGGGAGTGATCCCACAAGTATCTCAGAATGCTGTTTTCTGAACACTTCGCATATGTCTGAGTCCTCTCTCCACTTTAAAGAAACCAAAGCTGAATCTTTAGAGATGAAAGACGGGCACACTTTAGGAAATGAAAATAATGTGGAATTCTCATCACGAGGCTAACACTAAAAGCTTTACGGAAAAAAAAAAAGAATACAGAATTGACGCATAATGTCATAAACTAGGCTAAAATATTTAAAGGTATTATATGTCATTTGTAAAGACCCCAAACTTTAAGTAGTTCAATTAACCAACCATTATTACCAGTACAGATCACATTAGATACCAGGGCTTCTATTATAGTGTACATTTATGAAATACTAAATAGCTTCCTCCTTTCATATTCCATCAAAAAGAAAAACAACCCACTTGCTAAGAGCAGGGGCCGGGGGAGCTGCTTGCTAGTAACAATTAAGTGTTGTCATGGCTCACTGACTGAGGGATACAGGAAAAACACTGTGAACGCCACTGACAAACAGCAGACACACACAGTGGCAGCATACAAACTTATTTTCTGCGAGACAAGAAAACCATCTGGGAGGCAGCAGCTCCAAAGAAGCAGAAAGGCAAAATTTTCCCACAAGACCACACAGTTACATATCATTCATGTTTCTAAGAAATAGTAAAAGTTAAAAAAAAAAAAAAAGGAAAAAGAGCAATGTCACTACCAAACTCTTTATCCCACAACATCTATGTTCATGGGCATAGTAACTGATCCACAGTAACCGAAGAGAATAATCAGGGTATCTCAAGGAAGATAGCATGCTTCAGAGCACAGATCTGTTGGGTTATCCTGTAGATTGAAAACAATCTCTTAAATTGTTAGGCTAAGTAGTAAGTGGAAAAAGTACCCAAAGTAGGTGCTTATGACATGCAGTCATGTGTTTAGGAGTAAGGAGAGGAATCTTTTTTTTTTAAGAAATCTTTGTGGTACTATTTGATTTTAATTATGACTACCTCTTACTTGAGTAAACTTGGCCAACAAAAAGAACCTGCCTCTGCCAACAATAAACCTGGAGAGAAATAATAAAGAAAATGAAAGTGTACAATTTCAATACTCTTAGAACCACGAGAGAGGAGAGACAACTAGTATGAAATTTATGAGTCTGTGGAGACAAAAGAAAATGAAGTCATATTGGGCAGGAAGTAAAATGAGATATTAAGAAACCAGTAACGTCGGAAAATATCTTGGATGGGCACCTGTCACACCTGTGCCACTCTGGCTGGGCACACGGTGAAGGAGAGGGTTTGATGCTACAGGGCACAGGCAAATTCAAGCCCTTTCCTATGGTGCAGATTAATTAACAAAAATAAAGCAAATTTTTTAAAATTAAAATCCACTGTTTCAGGAGACTGTACTCTACAACTATCCACAGATAAATATTTTCAGAGCCTATGTTTCAAAGTATAATTTAACCGCATGCACAAAAGTCATAACAAAATCAGTGAGAAAAATGTATTAATGAACTACTACCTATAGTATTCATACACATTGACATGTCCCCAGTTATAGTCATAAAGAATCCAAATCTCTTCACATTATGAAAGAACTAAAACCCAGAGACAATTAAGTGACATAAGTAATTAATTACCGAGCCAGTGCTATGATGGTCATGATATTAATAATAAAACAAATACTAATATGAATATAATACCAAGTGCCATACACTGTTCTATGTGCTTTACCTTTATCAATTCATTTACTTATTCAACAACCTTATTTGGTGGATACCTGTTCATGTCCCCAATTCTACAGATAGTAAGTTGAGAAAAATATATCAATGAAACAGAACAGTCCAGAAATAAACTGATATATATATATGGACAACTGATTTTTACAAAGACGCAAAGACATATTAGTGCAGAAAAGGTAGTTTTTTCAATAAATGGAACTGGAACAATTAAATATGCATAAAGAAAAACATGAATCAACCCATACTTCACACCACATAAAAATTAATTTAAGACATATCATAGACTTAAACATAAAAGCTAGACTCAAAGAACTTTTAGAAGAAAACACAGGAGAATAATTTCATGAGCTCAGGGTAGGCTTTACCAAAGGTTTTGGCAATAATTATAGAAGAAAAAAGTAGGCAGGTTAAAACATTCTTTCATTAAAAAACACCTTGAAGAAAATGCATATGTATCGTGTATGTGAATTATATCTTAATGAAGCTGTTACAGAAAGGAAGGAAAGCAGGGAAGGAAGGAATGTACAGGCAAGACACATGAGTAAAAATATTTGCAAAACATAATTCTGACATATATCCGGGATGTATTTCTAAAACTCCTGCAACTAAATAATTAAAAGACAGGTAACCAATAAAACACTGGGCAAAGAATTTAAACAGATATCACAAGACATAATATATGAATGGCTGGTCAATCCATGTACAAGTGCTAATCATCATTAATCATCAGGGAAATACAAATTAAAATCACAATGAGATGCCACGACATACCCACCAGAATGGCTGGAATGTGGTGCAACAGTAAGTCCCATACACTGTTGATGAGAGTACATAAAATGGTTCAACAACTTGGAATGATCATGGTTTTTTATAGAACTAAACAGACACTTACCCTCTGACCCTTTCACTCCATGCTAAGTATTGCCACAATCTGGAAACAGCCCAGGTACCGATCAGTAGCAATGGATACACAATTTGTGGTGTAGTCATACAACGGGGTATATTACTGAGCAGGACAAACAACTGATACACACAAGAACATAGATGAATAGTGAAAACATTGTGCTGTGAGGAAGCATTACAAGAGTATGTATTTTAGGATTCCTAGGTGAAGTTCAGAAACAGGAAATCCTAATCAACAGTGGATATAAATCAGAACAGCGATTTGTCTATAGGGGACAGGGTGAAAGTGAAGATGACATGGGAAGGATCTTCAGGGGACTCTGCCATCACCCTGGAATGTTCTATGTCTGGAAAGAGGCTTGGGTTACACAGGTGTGTGCATGTGTCAAGTCACCCAATGGTCTATGCATGTCATCGTATATATTTTACCTCAAAAGGAATAAAAATGGTATACTGAGCCTTAGTCAATGACATGCATACCGAAATGCTTAGGAAATAGTGCACTGATGACTATAACTTTATTTTTATGAAATGCATCAAAATAAATAAATTATATATGGTTAGATAAATATGTGAAAAAGCAAGATAGTCAAATGTTAATGTAGAATCGAGATTGCGGGTATACAGACTTTCACTGAATAATTCAGCTGTTCTGTATGTTTTAAATTTTTCATAATAAACTGTTGGGGATTGGATGGGGAGGGAGGTAAATTCACCAAGTGTTCATTCCTGTGCAGCCTTTTCTATAAAGGAGCTAATTATTCAGAGACTTCACACCCATAATAAAAGTTATGTAATACAGTACATTTTTATAGCTTCATTAATAAAAAGGAAAGACAAAAGACTGGCATGTTTTATTTCCCCATATTCATTCCAATCAGAACTCTAAAAATGTTCAGTTGAATGGGTTGAGAAACAATGTGCAGATGAAAATGATCAGTTTGCAAGTAGTATAGTGACTAATCCCCTCCCCTTGTGCTCAAGACAGACCCGGCCACCCACCACCACCCACCATCACGGCTTAGATTAAGAGTCCAACTAACAGTTTGCAACGTATACCTGTTAAAAGGTACCAAAAAATTCTTTACAGCCCATACTTGTCTCCTAAGCTCCAAGCGAACACAGACATCTGCCTAAATTCCTACCTCAACATCAGAAACCTACTGACCTCTCTCACCCTACCTGCTCCTCCTCCCTATTTCCAATCCCAGGCGAAGGACACGGAATACTGTCTAGCCCCAGCTGTGCTGCTCCTCTGCAGTCACCCCCCGCCCCGTCAGTCGCCCAGCCCCATCGGTCCCACCAGCCAAGTCTCTGTAAGCAGCCCCTCCATCCTGCCCACTGCCACTGCATGAAGGCATCATTTCCTTCCTGGAGCACCACAGGGGTCCCCAAAGCAGCCTTCCTGACTGACCCTCTCCAGTCAGCAGCGTTTCTGAACACGGATAGCATCTTAATGTCACCTAGAAAATGTAACGTCCTACTATCTCTGCATAGGAGACTTGTCCAAGACTATTTTAAGGAGGACCTTTTACAGAATAGATTTCCATTTCTGCTGGCTTCGCTAATACCATTTTCAGGTAAACTGATAAAGACAAGTTTATTCACATTACCACATCACTTCTGTAGTTAAGAGCAGATGAGAACAATGGCCTTAGATTTCATTATAGAACTGCTGCTAAGCACGTGTTATCAAAATCGTTGATACGTGGTCTTTTCCCCTACACAGCCTGTAATTCAACAAGGCTTCGTATTTCTTTTTGAGACCTTAATTAACATCAGTACTAGATTCTACAGGGCGCAGAGAGAGTATCTTTAGAAGCACTGGGGCATGGGAATTCAGAGCAGAGAATCTGGAGTTAGACTTGAGTGAATTTAAATTTCAGCTCTCTTGTTTTCATACACACCCACGGGACCTTACACAAGTTGGTACTTAGCCCCCTTAAGCCTCAGTTTCCTCACTCCTACGTGGAATAATAATAGGACCTACCTCATAGAATAAAACCAGGTACAGAAAGCACTTAAAGTATTTGGCACACAATGGGCACTCAACGTTACTAGCTACTAGCAGCAACAGCATTTCAGTACATGAAGAAAGCAAGTAACTGGGGTTCCGGAATCACAAGTGAGTGCAACACTACCCAGCAACTACAGTGCACCCGGAACATCTGTGCTGACCAACACCATCGGAACCTCCCACCCCGCCAGTCCGGTGCGAGAGGATGAGCTTGCTCACCTTCCTATCACCTGCATGCCAACAGGACGTCCTCCCTTTCCGCTCCTCCCTGGGCTCTCGTTTTATCTGGTGGCTATTATGGGCTACAGTGGTTATTTAAGGATCTGGGAATTCATAATGGCCTTGAAATGTCACAAGTACACAGCTACAGATGGCCGCTGCTTAGCATATCTCTCGCTTCTGACTCCTTGTTTCGATTTAACTGCTACTATATGTGACTTTATGTTTGTTAATTTTTACTGTTTGAATTAAAAGTCAACTTAAAGATATATATGAATATGATATTCCAGTACATTGTACACTTAGTCGAACTAAGTTTACTACAAACTGATGCTTCTTGGGCTTAAAAATAACCACTTGAGGAAAGTCTGGTTTTCCTATTATCCTAAGGAAATCCTTAATTTTCCAAGAGTATTTCTTGGACATTCATGGTTCCAGACCAGATATTTATATAGTTTGGCAACCATAGTCAACATTCAACAGCTGCCAACTCCTGCTCAAAACTACTTCGTAAGTTGTGAAATTCTGTCCTGAAAAACAGCCTGTCCACTCCAACTGCGAAAGCATACTTCTCTCCTCTTTTTCCATATATAGTTCTTCCAACCAGGCTAGGAATTCAGCCCCTAAATGTGACATACCAGATCCCCCTTGGCACAAACGGGCTAAATCAAATAAGGTCAGCATGCTTTGCATTCTGAGGACGAGACTGGGATGACTACCATAAAACGGGAGCGCCAGGGAACACATCTGAGGGTCACATGAGAGGGCACGCAGCCCCCGAATGCACACCCTACCCTACCCTAAAGAAGCCAAGGAGCCCTGAAGAGCCTACAGCAAATGAATTTCTTGCAAGTTAAAATTTAATGAGTATTTTGAAACCCACTCCCTGATGCAGCCTGTTTTAATATGATGGTCTCCCCAAAAACCTTTCAGGGAAACTGATGCTCCAGGTAGATGTGCCACATTTGCCTGGTGGTCTCCATACACAGCACACACCACAGCACGTCCCTGAGGGGCCAACAGGAGCTCCCACAGTATGAGAAGAGGAAGTGGAGAAGAATGCTCCAAGCGCTCCAAGGGGAAGCCTGGTTTCCAAAGGGAACACCGAAACTTCAACAGGCACCGGCAGGTGGAAGAACGCATACAAGTAGATGGAAAGTCGGTATTCGTGTGGTTGTCACTGATAAGGGAATAAACACGATGAAAGCAAAGCGTGATTTAGGAATCACAAGCATATGATGTTTTGTTCACACACTTTGGCAGTGTGTTGAGAAAGTAATTATAGCACAGTACAATCGAAGAGAATTACTGGCCGTAATCTGAAAACCAGCAGTCGGCTGTTCTCATTCACCCTCCGCCAAACACAAACTTCATGACATTGAAGGAATTTTGGAAGTCCTTGTCCCATGCGTCTACAAAATGTTCAGAGAAGGTATAATGGTAATTATTACATGTTTTAAAAGCTGCTTGACTATAGAAGGCTTTAGCGCTGTGATTTTCTAATATTATCAACAAAGTGAAGTTATTAGCAAATCAATGGTTGCTTGCAGGAAAGACCATTTGCTGGAAGAAACCAGGCTAATGGGCCTTGAGAGTACACCTATTATTCTTACATGGTATCAGCTGTAAAAATTCTCTTTCCAATCTACCCGAAGAAAAAGCTGAAATGAGGGGGCATGCAATATAGGTTGAGGTGAGGCTAGAAATGCAGAAATATTACACTGCTTCTCTGGCCCATTGTTAGATTCAAAGTTTATGGGTAGTTGTTCATAAACGGTTGCAAAAAGTGATAAGCACATGCCATCGTTTTTATTTTTTTGAGTGAGGACATCGTCAAGCAGTGCACAAAGTTTCTGGGACTGCTTCAATGGCATTACATCATCATAATCTACTTAATCTTGTGGTTCCCACTGGGCCAACAGTCTGTCTTCTCTCCACCTTTAATCATGCTATTTCTGGATGTCCATCCAGAAAGCCTTCTTTGCCTCACTGTCTTCTTAATTGTTACTGCTCAATCTGTATCCCATAGCCCACACCCAAGCAGCCTTCTCAAACTAGGCTCTTCCCACACCAGCCCCAGTAGGTCTGCCAGCACCCACAGGACTCCCGCTGTGCTCCCATCCCAGTGTGGCTCTCACTGCAATATAGTAATTGTCTACTGGACAGTGTGCATCCTAGTGCATCAAACTGTATCACCTCTACCTACAGTGTTAACACTGGAAGCATATTAAACTATTTGGTGAATGTCAAATGAGCAAATGAATTACAATGCCCAGCACAAAATGTGGATGTGGACAACCACCATTTAATCCCTTTTTTTAAAAGAGATCACCTCCCATAGAAATAGTATGCAATTCTGTACTTCAAGTCAATAGGGAACTTTCTCTTACTTTATAGATATCTTTGCTAAAACCATAATCAGTGAAGGTTAGAAACTATGTATGCACAGACTTGATATAACTGAGGGAAAAGAGCCATATTAAAAAACTCGACACATATAGTGTCAGATCTATTGAACTGAAACTTGGGGACAATTCAATCTTAAAACCATCAAATTAACCATGGCACCAAGATTCAAACTAAATATGTTTATTAGTCGATTAATTTTAATCAGATGAAGTCCAAAACTAGAGCTTATTTAATGAAATGTATCTTGACGTGAGCAGTCGGTCACACTCTAATTCCTAACCCAATGAAGGGAAAATACTCCCTGCTTTCCAACAGAAACCAACCTAAGCCAGTCTCCTCATCATGAAACGTGCTTTGTCATGACAAAGGGGGACCTACAGCAGGGCAGGACCACTCAGAACATTCTCTGTGGGTACGATGCTTATACCCGCATCTTCGTGTGTTAATCTTTTGCTTGTGTAGCAGCTGACTATCAGCTGGCATAGGACATAAATCGTGATCCTGTTTCTCAAAGTAACTCACATACATCCCCAAGCAACAGCTGTGATAATTTTTATAGTATATCTAAATATATAAAGGTCAAAATATTAAGTAAATTTTATCTAACAGGAGGAATATGACTGAACAAAAATATAGTCAATTCATGGTAAAGGAGTGATTTAACAGAAGGCAACACTCAAAATGATGAGTAATGCAATTCATGAAAAATAAAAGTGTTTATGGGCTACATTTTAATCTTAGAAGTGTCCTCTTTTTTTCGAGATATGTAAGGCCTGCAACTGTAGTTCAGTTATTCTTTTCATTATTATTTCCCTACTGCTAAAGAAGATATTCTTTTTTGGCTAAAATATTAGAAACCAGAGTTTTTTCTATGTCTTGACATAGTTCTATGCCCTCCCACAACTTTACGCGAGACTTTTCTGACACGGCTTATTTTGTCTTTCCTTGACTGACCTCATAAGCCACTTAGCTGCGAAAGGCTCATGCTCTTTTAATATACTGTCCCAGAAGTCCCACTGCTACTGAGACAGACAGCCATGTCTGCCACAAAGTACTCCTCAATGAAGAGCCCAATTTTCAGCCTCCCTTTTTAGTAACAATCACAATAGAGACTTACACTCCACTTAGGTGAAGCCCACCAGGCAACCCACCCTGACTGATCCCTCTTGTCAGTAAAACCTGGCACTTGATCAGCAAAGAGTCCCCAGGAATGAAGTCAAGTTTAGCTAGCCCTCTATCATCTTCAACTTCCTGATCTCTAAAATAACCTGGAGCCACACTACCTGACATTACCTAAACCATATCACGAAACTAGATAGCCTAGGGGGAGCTACACAGCTTCAGGTAGGGCTGAGGGTTGAGTGATAGCTGGCTTTAAAAAGTACTTTTTCAAAAAGTTTAGCCATTTATAGTCATCAAATAGCACTTAAATGATACAACAAAAAGACTACAAATATTTTTCTTCAGTTATTAAGCCTGAAAAGTGTGGTTTAGCTTATGCATATTGCTCTAAACCAGTTGTAAAAGTTTCCAGAAATTTTGACTTATTTGGTCTAGGAATACAGTTGAAAACCTGGTCTTACTGATTAGCCATTTCATTTCAAAAAGTCACAAAATAAAAGCATTGTAATCAGGTGACAGAGACGTAACCTGAGCAGCAAAGCGTTAAAACTTATTATTTACCTTGCAATTGGATAGGTTATTCCTCACATACAGCTGCCTTAAGACTACCTTAAGACTTCGATCTTTCTCTAGATAGTCAAATAAAAATTAAAATACAACATCTGACCAGTGAGATAAAAATGGTAATGAAGTTCAACAAGTGGCCACAGCTGTCGGCTGCATTGTCTCTGCCATTCTGATGGGAGGTCTAGGACACAAGACCTATTAAATCCCCTTCTCCTCTCACCCCTCCTTTCTCCCACACTCTCGAAAAAGACAATAAAAGCTCTCCAGTCGAGTGCTGGACACCGTTCCTACGTGCAGGACATATACCAACGGCTCCTGGTCATTCAAAATGAGGACTCCACCATATAAGTCATTTTCCCTAAGTTAAAAATAACTCAATAACTTAACTAACATTTAAAATTATATGTGGAACTTCTTGAAAAAAGTTTTAAACTACCCATATAGTTCTTTATTACTATTAAAGGTACATGTTGAACTAACTAGTTTATTACTACTAAAAGAACAGCCCCTGAAGTTATTTAAGATATGATAATTTGCAGCTTCTATACAGTTATTTTTAATTATATATTAATCCTCTAAATTAAATCAGAGAAAATTGGGAAAAGTATACCTTCAAATATAAACTTACGCTTCTTTTTCCAAAACTGCAGTTCTATTAACCTTTACATTTAACACTAGTTTTAAGTCTCAGTTTCAAAAAGGAAAGGACCGGCTATGTTTACTCTTCCACAGCCCCAGGATGTAGAGACATTCATTACAGGCAAGTCACGGCTACCCTAGGGGCTACCCAAGGGCCATGAGTCACGTTCTTTTTCAAAGACAACACTAGGGAAAGTTTCACACAGTTTTAAGGCGTCTATCTTATTCTAAATAGCCTTTCTTCAACTACAAAACAATGTGAAACTTTATGTGCGTACTGTTTTTCCCTGCTAGAAACTTCTAATAAGCAAAAACTTGTGTGTGTGTCAAAATGCCTCTGGTAACAATACCTTAGTTAAAATAACGACACTGTTATTTCACTAAATAAACTCAGAAACTTAAAAACAGTTCTTTTTTAATGGTAGGTATAAAAAACAGAACTCCTTGTCACTTTCCTTCTGGGAAAAAACAATCTCTTAGGGGTATTCTAGGCACTTTTGCCATTTTTGGCCAGCGAAGTTACTTATTTCTTTTTTCTTAGGATAATGTCAGTGACTTGAGAGAGAATGGACAAACAGAGCTAAAGGGAAAATAAGAACTTAATCTAAAAGGTGGTAAATAAGTAAGTGGAAAAATATGCATTTCAATGGCTATTAAACAAAGGAAGGGTACATACCAAGCAACTTATCCACTAGAAATAAATATCAATGTTTAAAAATTACATTAACATGAAACACTGAAATATATTAATGACAGTATTTAAAGACCAAACAGTGGAAATCCTCATTTTTTCATTCAGCTAAATACCACAAAAAAAGCAATATTTATAAATGGTTTAAAAAAAACAAAACTACCAAGATCTGAAAATAAGCATAACTCCAATTGTTTAAGCCTTAAGAAAAAAGATTACAAGATAGCAGACAGCTGCAAACACACTTCAGTCAACACCAATTAGACATTACAGAGGGGCTCTGAAGGGTTAAGCAATTTATACACAACAGAGATGATGTCAGCATATAGCGCTGATTTCTCACGGGGCTTATGAAAAGACAATCTGCACAACAGAAAAACAATTCCAAAAACATGAACCTAGAGCAATCAAGTTGCTTTTTCATCTCTGAAATCCTGAAATGTGAATAGGAAATACCAAATTAGAATCTAAAAAAACAAAACAAAACACAACTTGTATATAGCATAAGAAATTATTTGTAAAAGACAGTAACAATATGACAAAGCTTAAAACATGTAACACAAAGTGTTGCATCTGCCTTTTTAAAGCGTCCTGCTATGCCCACGAAAAGCACTCCTAATGACAGCTAAACAAGTAGTGGATGTATTATAATCTAACTGAAAAACAGACTGGACACAAAGATCTTGGCTTTTAAATTGTATTGCAAAGAAGAGGAGGGAGGAAAGGAAAGAGGGAGGGAGGCAGAGAGAGAGGGAGAGAGTGAGTCACCAATTTTTCTTAGTATTTAGCCAAGTAAGATCAAATAGTTAAGAGTTTAGGTCAAACAGTTCGTGTACTGTCATGCTTTAACTCTCCCAACAATCAAGACACATGGAGAGTGCACATGTGTTTGTGTGTAACATAACCAGGTACAAGGCAAAACTTAAGCACTGTTATGAGCATGAATCAGTTACTGAAAACTAAGGGTAATTTACAACAGGAATCCCCCTTAAATATCGTGCGTTATATCCTGTACTGTTTTAAAACTATTACCACAAAATTAGAAAAGCAAAAGCAACTAAATAGATGCATTCAAGAAATCATTTTAAGACTAATTACAATTAGCTGGAAACCTATACTCTGTCTGGAAATGAAAAATAGTAAATACTATTTAAAATGAACACCGTCTTCCTAGTAAATGCTGACGAGGTTTCTAGTGAAAAGATCAGGATGCCAAAAGGCCAAAGCACTGAATCAAGGATTCTACTCCCACGACTACTGACTAATCTTATCACCGCTGAGAGCTAACCTTCTATGGTATTTACTATGTGATATGCACTGGACAGGAGCTTTAAGACCACTGTCTCACTGAATTCTTGCAATAATCATATGAAATAGGTACTGTCGTTGTATTTTGCAGACGAAGAAAATAAAAAGTTAAAGAGCTTGCCTAACGTTATAAAGGTACTAGCCACAGAACTAGGGCGCAGGCTCAAGCAACCTGAGCCCAGAATCCTTCTCTAGCTACAAAGTGTGTGTATGTACTTGGTCTTTTTGGTTTCAATTTCTTCATCCAGGAAATGAGAAGTTCTAGTCTCTTTAGTTTAAATTAACTAATGGGAAGACAACAACAGAGTTTTCAACTTTTACACAAGACAATCAAGAAGGAATGGAAAAGAGATCTTTCAAATTAATAAGAAAAGTTCAAACACCCAATATAAATATGGGCAAATCTCAGAAACATTTAGAGAAGGCAGATAAAGATATGAAAAATATTGAAGCACACTATGCAAAGAAATGCAAGTTAAAAAACAAGATATCAGGGTGGGGAAAGTCAAATGATATAAGCACTTAAGGGCTGTTTGTCCTTACGCATCAGAAGTTTTTGAAATGCAGATACCCACTGATTCAACAGATTACATTTCTATAAGTTTCACTTAAGGAAATCAGTAAGGGTATTATGTATGTATAAGGATGTTAAACCACTGCGAGGTTAAAAATAAATTTGTGATTTTTATAGTTATTATAAAAATACTGGGGACACTCAAAATCTGTTAACAAGACAAAACAATGCCAGTCCCAAGTCAGAAAATATTCTCATTTTTGGATACTTTCCATTTCAAAACTCTAGATATGGCAATCACTTTCTACACTTAAAAAGGAAAACACTTAAAACTTCTCTATGTCCAAAAAAGAACTAAAATTAAAAGGAAAAATGCCAACCAACACAGCAAAGGAAATATTTGCACTAAAGGCTACATTGTAAAAATACTAAAACTGAAGCTAGTACAACTATGAAAAAGCTGAATTTATCCTGCACACACAAGCAAGAAAAAAGCAAATACTAGGATGTTCATGACATTATAATATCCCAAAACTACGAAACAATCCAAATGTTCATCAGCAGGAGAGTGGATTTTAAAAACTAGCATATTTCACACAATGAAATAAAAGGAATGACATGGGTGAATGACACAAACCCTGTATTAAGCTAAAGAAGCCAGGCACAGAATACGCACTGCGTGATTCTATCTATGCGAGTATAAAAGCACGCAAAACTGACCTACGCTGTTACAAATCACAGCACGGTGACTTGCTGGGGAGAGACTGATGGTTAGAGGGCCATGGGGGGGGGGGGGGGGAGCTGGGCCGTTTCTTGATCTGAACGCCAGTTACATGGGTCTTTTGAGTTTGTGAAAACTGAGTTGAACACTTATGTGCACTTTTCTGTACCTGTTATACATGTGATACTTCAAAAAAAGGTTTCAAGTCAAAAAAGATAATACTCAAACGGTCAAAAAGCACATGAAAAGACCCTCAAGACCATTAGTCATTATGGAAATGCAAATCAAAAACCACAATGAGATACCACTTCACACTCACTAGGAAGGACATAATAAAAACCAAACCCAAAAGAACAAGTGTAAAATGGTGCAGCTGCTGTGGAAACCAATTTGATAGGTCCTCAATAAGTTAAACAGAAATTTCCTATGACCCAGCAAATCTAACTCTAGCTATGCAGACAAAGAAATTGAAAACAGACACTCAAATAGTTGTACATAAATGTTCGTATTCATAGCAACTCTATTCACAATAAACTAATGGTGGAAACAACCCAAATGTCCATCTGTACAGAGGAATGGATAATCAAAATATAGCATATCCAGACACATACCAAACAATGGAATAAGAAGGAATGAAGCTATAAAAAGGAATGACGTCCGTCCCAACACTTGCTAAGACATGGATAAGTCTTAAAACCTTAGCTAAATGAAAAGAAGCCAGACATGCTCTATGATTCCATTTCTATGAAATGCCCAGAACAGGCAAACCCATAAAGTCAGAATGCAGAGAGCTGGTTGCCAGGGGCACCAGGGAGAGGAATGGGAAGTGATTGCTTAATAGGTACAGGGCTTCCATCTGGGGTGGGGAAAAAGTTCTGAAACAACATAGTGGCAAAAGCCACACAACACACGAAGTGTACTGAATTGCACACTTTAAATTTTATGTTATATGTGTTTTACCACAATGAAAGTGTTTTCAAAAAAAGGTACTGTAATGCTTAAATACAGGCCAGGATACGGGAAGCACTCTCTAACGTTGGTAATTGGAACATACACTAAAAACAATCCACTATGCAAAGAATTTTGGTAATAAATAATAAATAATTCCTATCTTTGCCCCAATTCATATTTCTCCTTCTAAGAACCACGCCTAAGAAACAAAAAAAGCGTTAGGTCCCAAAGTGCTCACGGCAACATTCGTAGGAGGAAGGAAGGGACAGAAGAGGAGGAGGGAGGGAAGAAGAGAGGAAGGCAGGGATCTAAATGCCAAACTATCAGGGAATGGGTGTGAGTAAATCATGACATATTTACAAAATTGATTATGCTGAAACTAAAAATATTTACTAAAGGCATTCATTATAAAATAAGGGAATGTTGATATTATGAATCAAATGTGATAAAAACAGAATATAAATGCTATAAACAGAAACCAAACTATGCAACAAAAAACAATCGAAGTATGTTTATTACGGGTTTACTACGGCCACTCTTTGCTTTCCGTCCCCTGTCCCTTGAACGAAGCCAGCTTGTTCCCCAGCACTGGCCCTGGGACCCGGTGCATCTTTCTGGAATGCTCTCCCTCCTGCTGTCAGCAGGGTTCTCTCCTTGTCTCTCTGGCCAACGCCAACTTCACCCCCTAAGAAGGGCCCTCCCTAACCACCCAAATCAAATCAGGCCTTAGGGTATCTTCTCCGCCCACCCCCCTTGCCCACCACACATTTATCTTCTTTGCACTTAGTGCAACCTGAGAACAACCGACTTACTCATTGATTGGTACATCGTTCTCCTCTATGTTCTACTACTCGCATGCAGGACGGCCCCCTGGGTACAGCAACTCTTACCTTGTTTATCTACACATCCCTGAGCCAGAGAACTGCTCCTGGCAGTACTAAATATTTTGAAGGTAATCAATAAATAGTAGTTGACTAATTAACTTGTTCCATCCAGTTTTCCATACTTCGTCATTTTTTCTATAATAAGCACATACTATTTTTATATTTTTTATAAATATAAAACTACTTCAATAGACAAATATCACTTTTCGAGACAAAGAAAACATGTAACTTTGCTGGATATTCCCTAAGGACAAGGCACGGGTCTGATTTTCAGTTATAACAACACACAACTAATTTTAAATACTTCCTAATAAAGGCTCCAGGGTACCTGGTAACAAATTTTATCTATTTCAGAGGATTAGAGACCTGTCTCAAATTTCTGATTCCAAAAGCTACTTAAAAACCTTTCCCCCAAAACCAATCCTACCCCATTCCACCCCAATGCCCTTATCCCCAAACACAAACGCTTTGAGGAATATTTTAAAAGAATCATATCTAAGGCATGAGAATTGTTTCAGAACTCACTGAAGACAATACGCTAATATTAAATAATGCTGAGAAAAAAATTAATTGTACTCATGTAAGTGAAATTCAAAGTAAAATACACTAGAAAAGCAGTTTAACCACATTTATCTTCTATTGATCTGCAGTTGAAATGCCGTTTCACAAGCACATAACTATATATAGCATTTCTAACTATATTTATAGTTATCCCTTTCTGAAGAGAAGAGCAAGCTGAGATGTTCAAGAATCAAAAGCGACGGCACCCTCTGGAGAGGCCAATTTCAGCCTATAATGAAACACAAACATTCAGAATTCACTGTCATTAAGTTTCTACTGGTGATTGGAAAATGAGCTCATCCACTAAATCAAAGTCTGAAGACGCCCAGCTTAAGTGCTAAAAATCTGCTGAGCTCAGGCCAGCGAATTTAACCTTGGCCATCAGAAAGAAAAGAACATTCACGTCAGTCATTCTATAGTTAGATGGAATCAGCCAGTCCGCTGACAAGTGTGCCATCAACTCTGTAAGTTCTACTCACCATGACACAACTCAAATAAATATTCAAGTATGCAATACACCTCCAAATCTTGTACCTTCTCCTTCCAGGCTCAAAGATACCACAAGAGGCCTACTAAATAAAAAGGCCTGTCTAGACCGCACAAAAGACCCAGTTTATGGATTGACAGCTTGTAGGCCAAGCCTAAACAGAGAATGGGGCTATTAAAACCCTGGCTCAGGACTCAGGTGCGTTATCTGATACGTAAAAGGTCAGTGTGCACCCAAATAAAAGCACCGCAGCAGGTTCTCATTTCTGCAGTATGAAATAAGCATGCACGCAGATAATCGAAGTGACCTTAAGAGAATGGTACTAAGTGGGCAATGGTCATAGGTTGGCAATTCTGTCTCCTCCATAAATGCTTGACATTAGTACCATCGGAACTGATCAGATATGTAACTAATGTATGCAACCCCAACCAACTAGCAGGCTTAGGATTTAACCAGGTAAGTAAATTATACTACCACCTCTAAAGGTTCTTACAATTTAAATTCCAACACAAAATATGGATAAATCGTGTTTGATACTGTCACCCAACCAGAAGGCACCTTAAAACTCTACCAAAAGGATTAGATATTACACAGCTAATTTTTTAACTCAAACATTCTGCCACCACCAACTTGTAATTACATTCTGGGCAAAACTAAGGGAAGGCGGAAGCAACGTTTTTCATTTGTTCATAGCAGCTGTCAAATCTCTTTCAAGGAAGCTCCCTTAAAGAGAAAGGGGATCGGTTAGAAACATTACCAGCCAGAACTAAGTGAACGTAGCTGGACTGAGCAGGAAAGCATTTATCCGTGAGGCAAAGGAACATAATTACAGGAACCAGGAGGCAGATTTCAACTACATTCCGACTTGCACCTCGCCCCAAACAGACTGTTCAGCAGCTGTTGCCTCTGCCAAAGTCCCCCAAACACCCCTCTGGAAGAAAATGACGGTCCCCTCCAAGCAATCCGGCTGTCTTAACAATCAACCTGTCCAATAACTGGGGGCAGAGAAAAAGTGAGCCGTGGGCCAATATCCCTAGAAACTAACACCACCAGCAGCTCCCGTGAAAGGCCTGCCTGTCTCCCTTTAAAAAGAACAGCCATCCATAATCTAAACTGGCCACAGGGGCAGCTTTTAATCAGCCAGCTGCCAACAGGGGATTCCTTTCTCCTTACTGCTCCCCTTCTAACGTACAGCACAGAAACAAGGGGACGATAATCACCTCTGTTCTCACTGTCACTTCTGCTTCATCATTCCCTAATAAGCAGTTCGCTGACCCTAAACAAGTGCCCAGGACTCTCCCCGCTCATTCATTCAGTTAGTCCACAAATATTTATTGAGTGCCTGCTAAATGCCAACCACTGTTCTATCTTGTTTTCCTCTGAGTCACAGATGAATTCTCAGTGACTTCTGCACAAAAATCCAACTTAGGAAGTTTTATGTTCTACTTACAACACGAAAATGAAAAAGAAAGGCACCTCTGTACCTTAACTACCTTTACACCGGCAACTACTAGGCAACTCCTTGGGGAAAAAAAAAAAGAAAAAAAAGATCGCCAAAGAATTCTGTCCTTGTGCTAAACTGTGTTTCATTACACAGCAGGTAAAGGTGGAAAAAACAAACAAACATGAGTCAGGGCGCTGAGGAGCTTGGTGGACAGGTGAAGGGAGAGGCCTACTATCCCTGCCCACAGCAGAGAGGCAGAAGGTTAAGGAAGTCCCAGGACCCCCAAAACGGCAGACGCTAGATCTCCGAGATGCCCAACCAGCAGCAGTTCACCTTCCAAAACGGCACTTGTCAAACTTTTGAGGCCAGTGATAAATACACTGCACACACCACAACCCGGCACGCACACAGCTACACAGACCACTGTAACGGTCCCATGGAACAATACCTGCCACTACCGTGTGCGACATATTCTGACATGTTCCATTCTTTTTCCAATTTTAGTAAATGCTGTTAAAAATCCACAGTTTGAAGTGGGTTTTTAACCACCCCAACACTCCTCTTTGCCCTCTTCCTCCCCACTCACCGGTCTTATTTGGGGGGCAGAGGAAGAGAGGATGCCTATTAGAGAGAAGGCCCATCAGAACCCTGACACGAGGGAAGCACCATCAAGGGGAAGGGGGACCCGTCGATCTTGGGGGTCTCACTTTGAAACTGAATGGATGGTCCCAGAGAAATGTTTTTAAGACACATCTATCAGATCAATTTTGCAGTCCCAGGGTTTGTCAAGGAAACAAATAAATTACAGGCATCAAAAATGTCTGGTGATAATTAAGTGTACTGGGTTGAACTCCACTGAATTGCCACTATCGGATGGTTTTTGACCTCAAAAAATGGTGTATTTCATACAGTTTAACCTAATAGTGTAGTACATACTTCAAGGATGCAGACACATTAAATGGCCTGAGTCTGAGGACCTAATCAGCCCTCATAAGAACAGTTTCCACAGAAAAAACAGGCGCTAAACTCCTACCAACCAAAAGCTAGGACCATCAGAAGTTAAGGTGTGATATGCTCTAGTAACTCCGAATGCTTTCTCAGTGAGACAAACAAGGTAGAATCTAAAAAAGCCAAGCTCACAGAAACGGGGGATAGAATGGCGGTGGGGCAAACAGGGAGATGCTGGTCAAAGGGTACAAAGTTCCAGTTATAAGCTGAATGAGTCCTGGGGCTCTAATGTCCAGCCCAGCAACTAGAATTAACAGTATTGTCTTACGTACTTGGAAGTCATTAACAGAACAGGTCTTAAATATTCTCACCACACACACACAAAAGAAACTATGTGCAAGGATGGAGGTGTTAACTAGCCTTATTATGGTCATTTCACAATATATATGTGTATCAAATCATCACATTGCTGACTTCAAACTTACACGTTCTGTGTCAACAATCTCGATAAAGCTAGATAAAAAGAAATGTGCATACATAAAAATAAATAAACCTACCTCTTAATCCACCATGGAGGTTATTTTACATGTCGACCATGAGGATTCCTGTCACTCCACCTACCAAATTCATTGGTTTTTCCTAAAATTCAAACTTCCCCCATATGCTACAAGGGCCTTTCCCGACTGAGCATGCCCCACCGAGGCACTCTCATTCACCATACCCCTCGGCCCACAGCCTCAGCGCCCCTGAACGCGAACACGCTCTCTACGCCGCGTGACTGTCCGCCCTCTCACAGCTCTACTCTCCGAGCCCTAGGAGTCCGGAGCACTTGGGAAACTGGAGCATCTGCTGAGGAAGAGAGGGGGCCCTTCAGAAGCATTTACACTTGCTTTTATTCTCTCCTCGTCTCCTTCTTCAAATCTCTGACTTCGAAGGCAATTGAAAATCTGTTTCTAGCCCAACATGAAACATTCTGTGTACTATCATGTTAGATGTATAAAGAGGGTTGCTGGTCAACTCTTGCAAAAGTCTTGCTTATTATTAAGACCATGTAACAACAGGGGAAGGTGTTCATGATAGTGTTAAATGAAAAAGCACAAAAAAGGTCATGCTGGTAAGGGCTAGGGTTTATGGATGACCACCTTTTTTCCCCCCGTGTTCCAGGTTTTTGCTGATGTTTTTAATTTTAAATTGGGGGTGGTGGATGTGCTCACTAGATTGTGGTGATGGCTTCATGGGCACATGCATGTCAAAACTCATCCACTATACACTTTAAATACGTGATTCATTGTGTGTCAATCAGGCCTCCATGGAACTGTTCAAATGTTAACTGCTTGTGAAATGATGGCAGAGCAACTAACTACAGAGTAGGAAAAGCCAACGGGGAAGGGCCTGAGGTTGAGGGGCCACAGACAGTAATCTGCTCCTTAAAGTGACTCGAAGGGTGAATTTCAAAAGGAAAAAACCATAAACAATCAGAAAAAAAGAAAAAGATACAATTTTAAGGAGAACTCCTCAACACACAGACCCACTTTACAGCAGTCTTCTCCACTTGGAGCAGACGAACTAGCAGGTTAAGATTTTAGAAGCAGCAGAACTTTTATGCTGCAAGAAAGATTCTAGGTTACACCAAAATCCCAAAGAAGCCAAGGACTCTTCAAGACATCAAAGTTCTCACCGTGGATTTAAGCGATCTCTAAAAAATAGGCTTAGAGAATGGAACAGAATAAAAGAAAGACCTTTTTTCTATTTGTTTTTTAGAGATATATGCAATGTTTCTTGTGCTTAGATTTTATATTGTTGCCCTTTTTTTTGTACGTTATCTATAATTAGCAAAGTAAATTAGTCCTTTTCACTTTTTCAAAACTAGTTTTTCCAATTTTTCTTTTCAGTAAAATCATTCCCCAAAGGCTCTCAGGTTAATCCTTTTGTGTTGGTTAGCTATTCCAAAAATCACCTATATTAAATTAACCTGGTAACTGAAAAAAGAAGAAAGGAAATAACTAACCAGTCTTTTTATCAGCAATCAAAAACCCACAATTTCACCTGTAAAATGATAAGTCTATTAACAAATGTCTTGGAAAATACAGAAACCGCAAGGGGTTCCATTGTGTAATCATTTGCACTCTGGACTCTGAAACTTCAAATGTGTAAAGCTTCAAAATTTTGGTGGAGTTTAGACAATCTGATCTCGACACTGAACAGATGCTCTGTCTTCCTCAACATTTCTCAATGTAAGATGTTTTCTCAGCATCTTAACTGCAAGGGACAAAGAAGCCAAGATGACAGTTCCCTGAAGGGGACACACCCAGGATCCCAACACTTGCGATGCTTGTCACAGGGTCCATTCTTCCCAGGCCCTGATCTTACTTGGTCTGTACATCACTGCATCACCTAGGAAGTGGGAAGGCTAAGGAGTGGGTGTCCCCCGACCTGGTGGGGCGTGAAGCGGGCCCTCCCTTAGTCTAACACCTGAGGGTGCAGTACCACTTGTCCGCAATGTGGACGTGGAACCCGCCAACATGGAATCCCAAGATCCCTCCTCCTATACATGACCCAGTCCTGTATAGGCATATATGTGAAAGCAGAAGTAACAGTTGACTAAGCAACGGTCTTAATTTAAAAATGAGTTCTCACTCCACGAGCCAGACAAAAAATCCTTAGTTAGGGCATGAATGTTTAGTTTTAAAACTAAGATATAAGTAATCACTTTAAACAAGATAAAGTAAATCTAAAATACAGGTAAAATTAATTTTCTAAATCACATCAAATTCTAGTTTCCTTGGTTTTTATCTAAAGCAGTATTCAGTAGACAGAATTTTTCAATTGCTCAGAGACTTGGCAATAAACAAAACGTTATCTTACCGACTATCCTCCAAATTTTTCTTAGTATAAAATTGAACTCCAGACCATTATAATAAAGGAAAGGAGTGTCACAAACTCCATTCCTCAACAACCTCTATAATCCTGGTACATCTAACAGATCACTAAAATATTAATCTTCAATTTCTCCCATCATAAGACTTCACCTTTTAAACATGTTTGCTGTATTTTTTATACATAACATAATTTTGCCATTGTCCTTTGCAGCTGACTATCACAATGAGTACATGTTGCAAAGATTCTTTCTCTCACTTCAGAGAAGGGTTCAATCTCCATTACCCACTGGTGTTCATCACAGTACCTCCATCCTCTCTGAAGAAGGGACAATGACCTAAGCAGAGCTTGTCACCAGTCTTAATCCGAGATTTTTCTACCTGAAGATTACAGAAAACATTCTTTGATGACAACTTACAAAAGCTGGAACAATGGGAAGCTGGCGAAACCATGAAGAAAGACAGTAGTAACAAAGACTAAAGCCAAGCAAAGATAAGACAGAGTAACCCCTAGTCGACCAGAATGGCTGGCCCTGTTATTGTCCCTGATGCCGGACTGCAGCTGCCCTGGGTCCAGTGGCTCTCACTTTGGTTCTGAAAGCTGTGCTATAGTCCTTCTTAAGCTAACTTCGGTTTCCATCAGCGTCAACACAATTATCTTGTCTGATACACAGGCAGACACAACTAACTTAAGTACAAACAGGGTCCAGTCCCACTGAGCCCGAAGAACTACCACTTTTGGAATACCTAGTGATTTGTACCTTTACCTTAGCTGTTATTAACATTTCATTTCTTCTACTCTCCCCTTATTTTTACAAAGGCAAAAACACAGTAACAGTCAAATGTATACAATGTTCTACAAAAATCAATGATACTGACACAACTGAACTGTTGTGTAGGAAGTGGTACCATCATGCAATAGTTCAAATTATTGTCTGTTAAATGTCATACAAAATACTAAGCTGAGAGAAAGAAATGGTATTTCACGGTACAGCATATGAACGATCACGTAAGTCAAGTCCTTTAATAATAGTTTTTGTACTCAAAAGGGAGCAGGTATAAACTTTCTTGCGAACTACCAGAAGAAAAATGATGGGATCTAAGGCTTATAGAATGAGAGTGGAAGACATCTGTTTCAATAGGACAAGTCTTATATTGATATTATGTATAATTTAGCCCCTTATGTTATTTTTACAGTTGAAAATCTGACGAAAAACTGTTACTGAAATACCTATTTATCAGTAACTACATATTTGTGTTAACATACTACACATTCTGGTTTGGAAACATGATATTTAAGGTATCTATTAGCACATCAAATGAGTTCGGTTATTAGCTTATTATCTGGAGCTCACAAGAGAATCTAGCCAGACACTCAAATCTGGGAATCAGCAGCAGAGTGGCTAACGCCCAGCAGCCGAACAAGACTGGGGAGGAGAAAAGGGAGGAAAGGACCAAGAGATGCAGCCAACGAGGTACAAAGGAGAGAGCTCGAAGGACCAAGAGAGCTTAAAATCACCATCCGTGTGGCTCGAGGCCAGGACGGTAAACGGTGCTGGATGCTAGCATGAGGCCATGTCATCAACTTTCAGGAATGCTTTCGCTGGACCTTTCTTCTATTCAGGGGGGGGAAGTTCTCTCAACTCAGTACTTCTGAATTCTAGAACCAGTTTTTAGGCAACAGTCACTTATCTCCAGAGTTGTTAATGGTTTTCCAGCTAAAGAAGTAACAGTGACTCAGGCTACATGCGAGAAGTGGTCCCTGGACAAGGCAGCTACTGCGCACAACTTTGGCCACGGTCCCCCCACAGAGAGCCCACTGGCAGGCTGCAGGAGGCAGCTGAGGCTAATCTGTCCCAGCGTTTCAGGGAAACGTCACTTAAAACACACACTACTTCGTCCCATACGCCATGCAACTTATCAAAATAATTAAGAGGGTTGAAGAGCAAAAAAAGTCACTTCATGCATCCAAAAGACGTTAAATGAAACCTTACCTGGGTAGTGACTGCATAAAAAAAGAACTTAAAAAGCAAAATTATAATTCCAGGTACAATTCAGGCTAAAAGTCCAGCAAAGCCATCAGTCAATTCTTCTTAGATTGAAAGGTTAACATCAAAACATTCTCTGCTGCTACTCCTTGTGGTGAAATAGACACTCCGAGTATTTGCTAGCTGGCATGAAAACTGGTATAACACTTTTGGAAAGCATTTGGCAATATGATTCAAGAGCTTTTAAAACTGTTTCTATTTCTTCAGAGATCTAATACTATTTCTGGAAATCTAAAGGAATTAGTCTGCAATTAGGAGGGGAAAAAAACCCTTTGGGTTCATGAAAGCATTACTCATTATACAAAATCACTTTAAACCATGTAAATAACCATTTAAAAGAAAATAGGTAAATTACAGTGAAATATGCAACTAATAAAATTCTGAGCAGTTTTTTAAAAGCATAGAAAAATGCAAAACATATCACGTGAACAAGGCAAAAAATGCACAGAATATAATCAAATGTATATATAAATGCACAAAAATAAAAGGAGGAAATGTTTTTTTAAGATGGTGCAACTGTGAAGACAAATGAAAAAGCAAACTGACTATGGAGTTACTCTGGTTGCACAAGACGTGAACATATAAATTGAGGGAAGATCAAGGTCCGGGGTTCTCAAGGTAGAGGATCTACCAGAATATTGGAGGGGGCAGGTGGAGGGGTAGGGTGGAGTTCTTCAGTTAAAAAAGGGAACAGAGATACAGTGCCTACCAGAAAGAAAGCAGAGTTAGTTAGCAGGCAAAAAAAACATCCTTTGCATCAACTTCAAGTTCAAATGATACCTTGTACTATTTTTTTCTCCCTTTCATTCCTTCCTACTGCTCTTTATTCTAGATTGTCATTGCTACAATTAACGCCAAATTATCCATGAAAAAGAACAACACGAATTTAGAAAATACTAAGCAAATGATCCGATGCCAGTTGGTTTTAGACTTCCGATGGCATCCCATTACAATTCTCTAATAACTATGTACCTTCCTATATGTTTCTATTAAACTACCAGAAAACAATCTACATTCTCTGTACACTCTACTGGAAGGACTGGTATAGAAAATGGTCCAGAAACAAACTGGAAAAGGGAGTTAAATCCTTTCTATATGATGAACCATATAATGCACATCATTTCATACACAATTAACCATAATATAAAATACAAACTGTATCCTTTTAAAATATTTAGAAAAATGTCTAAAATATTTCAGGGATTTATGGCCAAATTAAATTTATTAAAAGTTCAAAACGCAGTTAAAGCATGTTCCCTTTACTTAACAAAGCTACAAAAATCGCTGCTCTTCCCACTAAACAGAAGAAGTGATTCCAAAAGAGAACAACATAACGCCGTGGCTGCGAATTCTGATGCCACCCATGTGACTGGCGTGTGGTCCTCTCAGTCTCTCGTTTGGAACATCACGTACTTACCTTATGAGACTGTTGCGAAGATTGAATGAGTTAATTTATATCTGAAGCACTTAGAAGACGGCCTGGACTAAGTTACTAAATAGATGGTATGAAAGGCTATTTATTACTCAGTTCTGGAGATGGACAGAGATGATGGGGGCACAACAACGTTAACATCCTTAATGCCATGGAACTGGGCCCTTTACAAATGGTTAAAATGATAAATTCTATATTACGCACATCACCCATTTGCTATTAAAACATTTTAAGTTCTCCTGGAAGAAAGTAAATTATTGGACTCCACATAAGACTCCATATAAAAATAATCTTCATCAATTAAGGAATACTGGTTCTAAATAAATTTCAAAAATAGTATGTTGTTCTCTGACGTTCAAATTATTTAACTTGAATTTACTTGCTGGAAGTGGGAAATATCACCCCTCTTACAATAACAAAATAAAATTAGTGCTCTAACCTGAAACAACTTGAAAACAGATCTATAAAACCCTTTCTCTGAACGCAAGCATTTTAGTGTACCTTCTACATCAGAACAGAAAGGCTTCACAGACCTTAAGTGTAACCAATTACAAAAAGCAACAAAAATTTTTAAATGCCTGTTTTAAAGTAAAACCTTGCAAAATAGCCCGAAACCACTTCTCTCAGATTACAAAATGAGCATGTGGTGAAAAGGGACACAGAATACCAATTTACTATACCCTATCCTGACTGACAATGTTTGTTGCATAGCAACAGGATTCTGTAGTCTGAAACAGCACAGAACTCCTTTTCTTGATTTGCCAGGCCACAATTAACCCCATCAAGGCTGAGAAAATATGCAAAAACAAATTCGCATAGACTAATGCTAACATCAGAAGTCTAATGATATAATTTCTAAAACTATCAAATCACAAGCCCAAATTCCAGCCTATTTACAACTTGAATTTACCCATTATGCCTTCACTCTCAATGTTTCTTTATGTATTAGCAAAAAAACTGCTACTCAGTTTTGAACACCCTTCCTTTAAAAGCATCATCTTCAAGGACTGGTTTTTAAAAAATCCTACTTAACAGCGTAACACGTTTTGTTTCATAATTCCAAAAAGAAAGAAGTTGATCCTTTCAGCTACTTCTCTAAAAACCGTAATTTATAGGCAAGGGCTTCAATTTCCTAATAATTAAAATTTTCTCCCACTTAAAATTTATTTGAACTATTTTTATGGATTGCCTACACAGGTAACTAGTAATGTTTCACAACATTTTTTTTTTTAGCAGAAATCTACTTCACCTAAAGAACAACAACAAAAACGTTTGCAGCTATTCTTGCCGCAGCTTTAAATACTTTTGTTGTTTTGGGGTTTCCCCCTTTCTTTTGAGAAAGTTAGATGGTCGCCAAGCCCCACCTAAGAAACAGATTAGCTACAGAGCAAATGAATGTACAATAGTGGTTCTCAGCCTTTTGGAAGATGAGAAGGCCCTTTAAATTCATTCATTTCTACTTCCAACGCATGCTGTCTGAGAAAATGTGATTTAAACCCACTTTGAATTTACTAGCTTTTAAATTAATCTGTGCATTACCATAAGAGCAGGTACATATACTTGACATATAACACATGTGAAGGCTGGCATCTTTGGAAAACACAGGGGTTCAAGTACTCTTTAACACAATCCCACAGCTGGCCCCGGAGCCCACAAACTGGACGTCATTAGTCTACCAGAAAAGTTCAAATCATTGGAAGACGTAGGTAAAGCACTTACAGGTATGCAAGTGAGACAATGCTGGGTTCAGGTCCAGGTTCCATCACTCACTAGCCTCGTATTCTCCAGCAGCAAGGGCATTAATGAGGATGATACCTAGCCTGCAGAGTAGCTGTAAGGGTTAGAAGAATAGTGTATAGAAGTATGTAGCACATTAAGTTTCATTCATTTACCTGTCATCCCAAGCCTTATCCAATCCAGCCCCATCTGCAGCATTTCCCATTACTTCCTATACAGACTCCGAGATGCTAGTTGAGACAGTATTGGATGCAACGTTAAAGGTGGAAAACGGCATTTGAGAAGCAGCATTGAAAGGTAAAACAATTAGAAGCCATATGCAGTATTAAGACCAAGGTCTCTGGAATTCCGCAGGACTTGATTTGAACCTCAGCTGTCATTTACCAACCGTGTGACTTTAGCCAAGTCACTTAAGCATTCTAAGCCTTGCTTCCCCCCACTATAAAAGCATCAGTGACACCAATCTCAGGGCTTATTCTAATCCATTAATGAAAGGGCTCACATGAAGTCCTTCCCAATTTGGCTGGCCTGTCCTTAAATGAGCAACAAGTAATAGCTATTATTTATCAAATATCTACTTATTTTACCTAAATAGAGAATATTAAAAGTTGTCATATGTAGCTCTGCCTGGTGTGGCTCAGTGGACTGGGCACCAGCCTGCAAACCAAAGGGTCACTGGTTTGATTCCCAGTCAAGGCACATGCCGGGTTGCAGGTGGCAGACCAGGTCCCCAGTAGGGGGTGCGAGAGGGGGAGTGTGTGAGGGGCAACCACACAGTGGTGTTTCTCTCCCTCAACCTCCCTCTCTTCCCCTCTCTCTAAAAGTAAATAAATAAAAATATATTTTTTTAAAAAGTTGTCATATGTAATTGGCCAGCCCTCTAGGTATGTACCCAGCATGACCAAAGATTAGCCTCAGAGATACTGCAATCTATAGCCGGGAACTTGTGCCCTGTGCCAGGAATGTGTTGGATCTTCAGGTATTGGACCCTCTGGATCACTCAGGAAAATCTAGCAGCTCTTTGGGACACAAAAGTTAATAATGAAAATACCTTTAAAAACACTGAGTTAAGTATATTTTAAATGCCTGCATGAAACTAACAATGAAATACAACAATTTCTTTGAAAGTGGTTTTTTTTTTCATTTCACTTATGTTAAAATTTGACAACTGACATTTTTTTAATCCTCGGGTAACTTAAAAATGGGCTTTTATCTACCCTGATTTTTCAGGGTAGATGGAGAAGCCCACTCCTCTGGGTTTCAGTTACACATATGAGATAGAAAACTTTCTTAATGTCCATGTATTTTAAGTCTGTTTCTTGCAGCTGAAAGCATACAACCAGTTATACCTGGAGAAGGCTAACAAAGATAACAGGAGGTCAAAAGAAAATAATATGAACAATACGTCTAAGGAAAGCCCTTGCTTGGGTTTTACTAACAAAGCCTGAAACTTTTCAGCAAAAAACGAAAACAAAACAAAACAAAAAAAAAACTTTCTATTGAATCACACTGGAAAAGTCCATCATGACACGAAAGATGTTTCATTCCCTCTTACAATTTTTTAAGAAAAATTATGAAAAAAGCAACCAACGTTGGTTCACTCTTCTTCCATTCGAAGAACTGAACACATAGTTGCAGCCATAATATGAAGGTTTTCATAATTTTGTTTCATTTTTCAAGATTAAACCATTTTTTCAAAATAAAGCCTTTTCTCCCTACCCCTGCTATCTTTGAAAAGTTGCTCCTCTTCTAGGTCAGTTCATTCTATACAGCCTTGTTCTTGTACTAATTACTTTCAGAAAATAAAGAACCTTTATATGATAAAAAACACAAAGAAAAATAAATTATTTGCTCATATCGACATTTAGAAAATTCAAATATACACCTCAGTTCATAAAAGTTAACCATTACAGAGAGGCCCTAGAGTGTACTGGTTAAAAGCAAGGGCTTGGGAACCACCGTTTACTACCTGGTGGTCTTGGGGCAAGTCATTTAACTCTCTGTGACTCAGGTTCCTCACCTATTAGATGGGGATACCAACAGTTCCTTACTTACACATTGTTAGGAGTGTTAAACGGTTAATACGTAAAGTATTTCGGCAATAAGCACTCAGTAACTCTTATCTATCATATTTCAAAATCTAAGAAAACTGAGGAATGGAAATGCCAACACTGCAATTACCTTTATTAACTAAAGAAAAACTTTTAAAAACACAAGCACATACATTTTAAGTGAAATTAACACAAAGAAAAGTGAGAATAGGTGGACTTACAGTAAAAATGCTAAAAGTTTAACTTCTAAAGATATAAGGACTTTTTTAAAAGGGCCATGTCAATCTTACTAAACTAAAAACTAATGTGTTGCTGCACTTTACTAGAGATGAAATAAAAAATCTGAATATATGGAGAGAAAAAGGAATGGAAAACTCAGTATTGTTAACAGGGTCAGTTCCTTCTCCACCCATATCAATCCACTGGTTTAACACAATTCTAATTAAAACTCCAACAGGTTAGGGGTGTGATTTCTTTTTTACTTAATCTTTATTTGCTGTAATTGGTAAAAAAGGACTCAAAAACTAACCTAAAAGAATATATTAAATGAAAGAGCAAATCAAGTTTTGAAGAATAAGAAAACCAACAGTAACTTCCCTTACTGGATGTTAAAAAATTGTACAGTAATTAAAAGAGTGAGGTATTAGCATAGAACTAGGTAGCTAATGAGTCCAGCAATAGAACCAAGTGTAGGAATTCAGTACACAGTGAATGTTGCATTTCAAATCAATGCGAAAGGATGGGTTGCTGAACAAATGATGCTGACAAATGACTGATATTTAAATACTTACCTCCAATCTTATACCAAAATAAGCTTAAAGTAGCTTAAATTTAAACATAAATGAAACCATAAAGCAGAAGAAAATGTAAGCGAATATACATATAATTTTATGTCGGAGAATACATGACACCCAAGGCAGAGTTGTAAAGACTGACAGATTTGACATGAAATTTCAAAACGTCTACACCAAAACAAACAAAAAAAAACAAGTGATGAATTTAGAAGATAATGTGGTCGATTTTACATCATGCCCCCAATGAATCACACCTCTTGATACAACCCTGTGCAGTCTCCTCCCACACTGACCATGTGACTAGCTTCAGCCAAGAGGGCGTGAGGGGCCAGCTGGAGGCAGGGGTTTGATAAGAGCCCGCACAATGGGGCGCGATCTCATGGTAGGCGCTGCTATTACCGAGTAAGAGACAGACAGACAGACACACCACATGCGCGCAACCAAGGAACAAAAGCATGTATGAGTCCAGGCGAGACCGGCAGAACTGCCCCCAAACAACTCACACATGTTTCACTAGGTTTTGATTGGTTTTTATACCACGATAGATAACCGAGACAACATATCTGCACTTATTTATTAAATATATTTTAAATCATTACAAGAAAAAACTAAACATCCCATTAGGAACACAGACAAGGCACAGAAGCAGATGACTCACAAAAATAAAGGTGGCCAACACACACATAAGAAATGTTCAACTCCACTAGTAATCAAAGAAATACAAATTAAAACAATGAGGTAACACCTTTTGCCTATCAGATTGGCAAAGACCGAAAAAGATGATAACGCTGGGAGTTGGCCAGAATGTGGTGGGGAAACTGGCACTCTCATCTACCGATGTTTATTTGGTAATGAGTACCAAAAACTATTATAAAAGTTCCCCTTGGTCTGGTAATTTCATTCATTAGTCACTCAGATACTTACTGTGTACTCACAGAAGCCTGAGCTCACAACTAGGAATACAGCCTGATCAGGTAGGACCTTAATAACTTTGGTTTTATTATTAATTTGGGCTTTATTCTAAGAGCTCTAAGATGCCATTGACGGCTTTAGCAAAGGAATAACAATGCCTGGTTTCTACGTTAAGATCGCTGGAACTGAGGCATGGAAAACGGAGGACAAGACAGAAACAAGGAGACACTGACTGTTCAGAGTTACAGGGGACCGGACGTGAGCAGCGGCAGGGAGGTGAGAGAAGCAAACAGAGGTCGACCTGATAGACCTTGCTGATACAGTAAGAGAAAGGAAAAAACGAATGCTACTTGATTTTCCTTCTAGGAATTGATCCTAAAATATATGTACAGATATCTGCACAAAGACATATCTCCAAAGATGTTCACAGCAGTATTTCTATAACAAAAATAATATTTTAAAAGCTAAGTATTGTCATGAGATTAACTGGATTAAGGTTATCCAAAGCATAGTGAACATACTACATAGTTACTTAAAATTACATAGATCTGTATTTAGAGACAAGAATTAGGAGGAAAGGGGTCAGTTACAAAACAATATAGTATAATTTCACCTTTACATAGTATAATATCACTTATTTTAAACATTCTCACACCTACATACAAGGACATTTATGGCTATATATATGCATTATTAAAAAAATCTATAAATCTATACATCAAAATATCAAAAACTCTAGATGGTCTGATTGAATTAACATCTTTATACTTTCCATACTTTCTAAAATCTATGCAAAAGCTGTACTGCTTTATAATGGAAGGGGGAAAAAAATAACAGAAAAATAAAAAAACAGATCTGACACTTATTTAGACAATAGTAATTGGCTCATTTTCTTAAAATACTGCAAATAAAACGATTAAAGAGTCTACAAAGAAATAAAAATGACAGTTCTAAATGAAAGTCTACAATTCATAAACCTTAAATTGTCAAAAACTGAACAGTCACAATTTTGCCTGCAACACTAGCCTGAGATGAGAATTTGGGAGAGAAAAGGAAGGGACAGCAGGTTTGCAGAACAAAGTAAACCCTAAATATAACCAATATTTAATGAATCATAAAACCTGCACAGAAAGATCCCTTCACTGCACCATAAAACAAGCAATTGGGACTCTGTTGAGATTTGACCTGAAGAGCCATTCACTTTATTTCACTTATGTCCTGGGTTTCTTTATGAAGCTGCTTCCCTACCAAGTTGACACAGAAAATGCAGACACCAAAAAAAGGACACTGAGGGCCTGGGAGGGACAGTCAAAGGTGGCTGTCCTGACTTCATCTTATCAGATGCACTACCGTCCAAGACCAAGTGTTCTGGGAGGCCAGTACCACTGGGGAAGTTACTCCGCTCATCATTTACAAATGTCATCGAGGCTACTTCATTCCCCAAAGACAAAACCTCCTTGCTATCTGAGATTGAATCTCACCACCGGATTAAAGTTTTCTGAAGATTCTGCTGGATTTGCTTCACTGATATTATCAGTGACTTTAGTCATCCTTACTCATCAACAGGCCTCCCAGAGAGATGACTGCTACACAGGGCTCCAAAATGTGTCAGGCCCCCCAACTTCAGCACTCCCCGCTGCCTGGTTCCCTACAGGGAGAAGCCCGGGGGTGCTGTCTGCGGCCTCTCTTCTTTAGAAAACACAAAGATTTCAATTTCAAGTATTAATCCAAAGTAAGAAAAATGTCAGAAACAACATTAAGCACGTGAGACCCTCTTCTGACATTCTACGTTCCAGTAAGTGAAAATAATAATCTAAGAATAGGGGAGTGGGAGTTGAGATATGCTTCATGCACCTTAAAATTCACCGTTTTAAAGTATAAAATTCAGTGGGTTTAGTATGGTCATAAAGTGTGCAACCATCACCACTGTTCAATTCTAGAACCTTTTCATCACCCCGGAAAGAAACGTCACACACATCCGTAAATCATTCACTTCCCATTCCTCCTTCCCTCTCTCCAGACCCTGGCAACCACTATCTACTTTCTGTCTCCATAGAGTTGCCTATTCCGGACATTTCATTTCCACAGACTCAAATAATATATGGCCTTTTGTGTCTGACTTCCCCCACGTTTCCATCCATGCAGTAGCATGTATCAGTACTTCATTTCTTTTGATGATCAAATATTATTCCACTGTAGGGACAGACCATGGTTTGATTCTCTATCAGTCAGTCGATGGACACTTGGGTTATTTCCATTTTTCAGCTATTATAACTAATGCTGCCATAAACATCTGTGAGCAAATTTATATGTGGACAATACGTTTTCCTTTCTCCTGAGTCCGTATCTAGGAGTGGGACTGCTGGGTCATACAGTGACTCTGTGTTTAAGTTTCGGAGAACTGCCAAACCATTTCTAAAAAGCAGCTTTACCATTTTCCATGGTTCTCTGTATTCTTAACATAAACTTAAATAGACGTCAGACTTTCTTAATAGTAGAGGATTTACTCTTATCAAGTCCATTTTATATGCCAAGTGTTATGCCAGGATCTGATATAATTCCTGATTTAATTTTCCCAACAACTCCATAATGCAAAAATTATAACCATTTTACAGAAGGAATTCAAGTCTCCAAAACTATAACCTACTCAAAAATCAATCAGAAAATGTCAAAACAGGGTTCAAACTCAGGTTGACATCAAAGCCTGAACTCTTTACCCTCCACCATACAACCTCTACACTTAGGATATACACACACTGCTTCACACCAAAAACCTTCTTTGGAAAAGTCACATGCTAATTAAATTTATTAGAATCATTCTAAAACAGAAGCTTCCCAATGTATTGAAATTTCTAGAAAACACAAGAGATCACTTGTGTAAATCCACTCCCTCATTTACCTATAAATCACCTAAGCCGTTATACAAGTTAGCTTCTTCCATCAAAGCTGTGTACACTGACAAAATAGGTCTGGGTATCTCCTGCTCTGGATGGAGATGTGTCCCCATGCCCCCATGTGGCTTCCTGTGCAGATAGAGCTTTCAGGAGGTAATTAAGGGGAAATGAGGTCATAAGGGTGGTATGCTAATCTGATAGGATTGGTGACCTTGTAAGAACAGGGAGAGAAAGAGAAAGATCGCTCTCTTGTGCTAACGTGCTCGTGCACGCGCACACGTTCTCACTCTCGCTCGCTCTCTGCTCTCTCTCTCGCTCTCCACCCCCCATTAGAGTACACAACCAGGAGGAAGCCAAGAAAACAGTCTGCAAGCCAGTAAAGAGAGCCCTACCTGAACCCAACCATCCTGGCACGGTGATCTCAGACTTCCAGCCTCCAGACCTTTGAAAAAGTAAGTTTCTGTGGTTGAAGCCACCCAGTCGATGGTATTTTGTTATGGCACCCCAAGCTGACTAATACAGCTTCCTTCACGAGTATCACGAACTATCCAAGTTAACATTCATAGCAGCTTTATTTACAACTGCAAAAAAATAGGAGGGAAAAGTATTGATATTTTAAGGACTGTAACACTCAAAACAAAGCAGGCATTAAATGGAGTAGAAATAAGCTAAACCAACAAACATGCATAAACTTACTGCTCAGAAATATTTACAAGTCCCATGATCAAAAAGACTAAAAAACAGAATGATGGTCCTTCTATAAATTCAGGGTTTATGACAAAAATCAAGAAAACATGGTACCTGCCCCACAGGGCTTTGGAGTCCAACGAACCTGCATGGGACTCTTTTTGGCCCCCTCCGAGCTCCGTGTTTGAGTAAGAATCGAACTCAGTCTACACCTCTTCCTGTGGCCAGGATGCTGTTTTTGTTTATTGGCTTGAATTAAATAACTTTATTAACATTTACTTTATGCCACATACCATCTTACACCCCGAAGTACACAGTATGGCTCCTAGAACATTACAGGTGCTCCCGAAATGGTGGTGGTTGTTAGCGAGTAAGTTCTGGAAAGGAACACTCCAGTCAAAGTCAAAAACTTACATGAGCACCCACTATTTGCCAAATATTTTGCTGGTACCACGAATGTAAAAACGCAGTCCCTGCCCTCAAAGAGTTTACAATGAAGAGGAACAGGCTGATCCATGTAATTATAAAACAATGTAATAAATGCTACAGCAGATACATTGCGGAGTGCACAGGAACACGCAGAAAAGCTGGGAGGTAGAAACCCAGGGGTGACTTCCCAGGTCTGGTAAGGACGTCCTAGTCCAGAAAATTTCATTAGGCCCTTATCTGGGGAAGCAGCCACTGAAGTACAGTGTCGGCTGAGATTCTCTTTTTAACTTGGACTTCCACTCAATTCCATCCATCAATTTCAAAGATAGAAGGGGGGCCAACTTTAAGTTGGCACAGGAAGAGTATCCTTTTTCTCCCCACAACCACATAAAAATTGAAATCACATTTTCCCAAATACTTCCTACACTCATGATAAAGACTGGGTGTTTTACAAGTTATACAATCAGGTCAGATTGATGCTGTGTGAAGGGTAAGTAACCAAAACCATCAGCCAGGATGTAATTTCTCCTATACCAGCGAAATCGGGTCTGCCTAATTATTTTACTCATTCCAAATAGGCTAACAAGGTATCGGAAGCCTTAAAGAATGAATAAACTTCAGTAAATTTCCTCCATTAATCCACATTCATTCGAGGTTCATTCACTTAATAAATACCTACAATGCAAAACAATGCCTACATGCAAGGCAATGACAATATTAAAAAATACAAAACTGGCTCCTGCCCCTAAAATAAGCCTCCGTGGGAAAATCATACATCCAACAGACACAAGTAGAAATGAAGACCCACCGGTACACAGACACTACTTTTTGTACCCTTTCATGGCTACCTCACTTGCCACAACTATTCTGTAAAATAGTAGAATTAGCTCCATTTTTACCAGTTTGTTCAATTAACCAGTCAGCATATAAAACCAGCATCTTCTGAGCCGTGCTTGTACCACACTCTACAATGTATATTGCATTTATCACTACCATAAACCAAGGTAACAAAATCACAAGAAGTATTTCAAAGGCTCTAAAAATACCCAAGGAAACGGAAATGATCAATTTCCTCACCTAAAAATTAAGAAGGTTGGACTAGGTCACAGATAATTACATTCCAGGAAACACTCGCCAATGCCACTCAGGGACCCATGTCCCAGTCAAACATTACTAATCACGGCACTCTTTCCCACCAAGCCCAGAAATGCATCTATGCACCAATGTGGCAGCGAGTACCAGCCCTAGTAAGTAAGCAAGCAAAATGTAACCTACTTGCAACCCTTGAACCAGATAAGGCCCAGACAGGCGATGCAAACTATCCAAAAGTTTTATATAATTTAGCCTCAAAAACAAGAGGAGTACCATAACTGCTTAAGAAGTACATAATGCTTAGAAGTACGCCAAGCACCTTCTCTTCTATTACCATTTGACTCTCACTACCCAGTAAAGAATTAACCCCATTTTTACATATTTTTAAACTACGAATCAGTGAAATAATGTGAATAGCTCAAGGTCATTCAGCTGGTAGGTGGCGTGGACAAATCCTCACAGCCCCACACCTTTTTACAAGACAAAGTCACAGAGCAGTGAGGGGCATCCTGGACTATTCAACATGGCCCCAAGAATGTCAATCCAATATTCCCTGAGCTCTTCTGAGTCACTGGGCTACATCCAACTATTTTAGATCAGACAAGCTCTGCTTTCTGTTTAAAAAAAACAAACAAGCAAACAAAGAAAAACGTGAGTAAGTAACCACTTAGTTAAAAAAAATGCAATCATTTAAAAGGCATACACTGTATAATATTACATATGTATACCTACCTCAATCATAAACCTTTTGAAACACTAAATAAATAAAAAATAATAGAACCAAAAAAGTTACCTGTTACACTGAAAGTGCCAGTTTGGAGGGTCTGAACCCTTTCACTATTTCGTATATGAAATACACTTTTTCATTTTTTTAAAATTCTCATCTTTAGCAAAGTATTAAGAAGGTAAGTTCATACACTGCTTTTAAAGTGCATAGAACGCCTTTAAGATTGTTTCAGGAATGTAAACTATCATTCTGTTCCCTTCTGTATAGGAATTATGACATTACATCACGGCAGGCATGCTATTCCTAAAATTTAAACCATCTAAGAGCTCTTATCCCAAATACTTAAACAGCAACCTATTCATCACATCCTCTCTTCGGAATTCTGACCAACCTAAGTGGAAATTCCTGCCCAGGCATGCCTATTTCTGGACAGCCTTTAAAACATCAGAACTACTCCTTAATATAGCTATTTAAAATAGACTCGATTTAATAGTGTAACACTTATGTCCTACCGTACTTGAAAGCATCACTGAGACTAAGTCAAATATTAATATAACCTGAAAAGCCCTATCGTAAGCACCAAAATACCGCAAGCCTTTTGCAACTAGCACAAGAACCTTCTACCCCAAATCAGACCTTGCTACTTTTACAGGAATCTAAGGAAATGTGTACACACAGTCGCACAAGCCACCTACCAAATAATCCAATGCCTTCCAACGTGAAAAGCTGATCCTCTTTTCTGCTCTTGAATTATTCAAAATTAGCCTACAAAGAATTACTGTAGGCCGCTTGAAAAAACTTTTCTGATCTGTGTACCATGTTCTATATTTATGCTACTGGAAAGCATCAGTGCGATTCCTCCCTCTCTACCTTTAATAAGGAATAGAGCCGAAAAAGAGCTCTGAAAGTACAAGTTACTTTTTACTAGAAAAGTCAGTTTTAAGTGAAGACATAATTTTTCTGTGACAGGTTGACAACGATACATGATAGAGATCATACTTCACTGAATACCCAAAACTTGAACTTTTTTAGTTCACAACCTCTGAATCAGAACACTTTACAATCATTTCATTTAAAAATATTCCAGATTCACTGTTTTCCATTGCTCAGTGTTGACAGAAGTTAACCCAAAGTCTGGGGAAAAAAACTGATAGCTTCTGGTCTGCAAGACCCCTACGGTGTTAAATCTTTAAATGAGAAATCAGTAATATACAGTATTACAAGATGTAACATCACATGTTTCATTAGAGTTTGAGTTTTCAATGACATTAGTAATTTGATAAAAAACCATGCTCAAACCCAAGGCTCCAGTTTTTCAAGCCATATTTTACAAAGATTGTTTTTTGGTTTGTATATCAATAATCACATTTTAAACCAATCCATTACATTTGAAAATAATTCGTGTGAAAATCACGAAGGGGAAGGGATCACTTAGAGACACAGCATTTAACACAATTTTTAAGGCTACCACAATAAAAATCTATAACTAGTAATCAGAGAAAAACATTAATTCAAATTCACAATAAGCTGAAGTACACAGCTGTATTACAAAAAATAATAATAATAAAGAAATGAAATGGGAAAGTGTTCAACCGTGATAGAAAAAGAAAACAGAAAACTAAAGTTTAAAGGGAAAACTACTTAAATTGAGAAAGAATTCCAATGACATGACATTTTCTTGCCAAACCGAAGGAATTTGTAGATTATATCATTCAAATCTCATTGTATTACATTATAAAGGTCTTGGCAACGGTTGGCCATTAATCTTTAACACAAAGGAGATTCAAATCCAAATGAACTGTAAGACTATCTCTTCCAGGACACAGAAATGGAGTAATTTACTTTATCCACAATTGTTTAACCTAAAAGGAAGGCCTATAAGGATGATAACGCAGAATGGATCAGCCTTCGGTCTACCAAGTCCCATTTCTCACGAAGTCTTGCACCAATCCGAAAAGAGGAGGTTCTGGACACACAACAGGCTTAGGAAAGGCTGGAAAAAACCTCCAATGAATGACACACCACATCACGGTTTATTCCCTTACACAATCGGAGAAACAAAAAAAAAAGAACAATGTCACACCGTCTGTTTCATCGTAGCAATTAAAAAACTAGATTACGACGGTACGTTCAATTCTTGTCTTTGGGGCTGAAAAAATTGAGCTTGTTTTATTGATTCCAGAGGAAAGGGGGAAGCAGCTGCTGCAATGCAACACAGGCTGCTACAGAAGGAGGCAGAGAAAAGGGTTTTGCAAGCAACTCCCTCCCCGCCCCCGTTTACGCACCCCAAAAAACTAACTTATCCCAGTCTTTCACTGCCTTCCCCTTATAACCCTAATAAATCCTTTCCCTTCCCTCCCCATCGGGGAAATTCCCCTTTCAGAGCTCCTGCCCCTACCACTACCGGAGCACTTTATACCCGCAGAGATTTCAGATCTCTCAAACTTTTCCTCCCTTTTTCATTAAACACGAGAGTTGTGTCCTAAAAGTGCACGGGATTTTTACAGACCTACGGGAAAATACCTGCTCCCGAGCAGCACGCACGCCGCGATTCTCGAACCCCTCCCCATCTCCCGGGTTTGGCTGGCAAAGGCTGGGGGGAGGGAGCCAGGCGCAAATTGAATTTGGGAAGGGAAATCCTGGACGAAAGACGAGCGTTTGAGGAAAAATGGGGGACCGTCGAAAAGAGAGCCTCCCCCCGCCCCCCCGCCAATATGAGGGGCTAGGGAGGGTTACAAGAAAGAAAGAGCAATGAGAAGGGACAAAAGGGGGAGCGGGAGAGGAGACCCGAGATCCGAGAGCTGCGCCGGGAAGGGAAGGCGGGGTCCGAGGACAGCGGGGTCGCGGCTCCCGCGGCACAATGGCCCGCCCGGCCCCCGCCCCGCGCGCCCCGCGCGCCCCTCACCTCATGGTGCCGGCGGCGCCGAGGCTTCCCCAGCAGCCGGGGGACGCGGGAGGCGCCGAGCCCAGGGGGGTCCGTCCTCCAGGGGCGGGGACGCAGCTGGGAGACGGGAGATAAGTGGCCGGCGGCTTCCTGGGGCGGCCAGGGAGCTACACCATCTCCGCGCACAAAGCCGAGGCGGCGGTCCCGAGTGTGAGGGAAGAGGGCGAAAGAAAGGCTGCGAGGGGGCGGAGAGGCCGAGCGGTCCCGCGGCCGCCGCAGCCTCCCTCCTCCTTCGCCACCGCCGCCTCCGGGAGCTTCTTCGGCCGCCCTCCCAGGGGTGCCCGCCGGGGCTGCGCGCCGGGCCGCCGCTCCCCAGGCCCGCGCCCGCCGCCCAGGCCGTGTGCAACCGGCAGCTGCGGCAGCCGCAGGAGAGTCGGGATCGCCGCCGCCAGGAGCCCGGGAGGAGGCGGGGCGCGCGGCGGAGGAACACGCAGGCGCCGCCCTCCTCCCCTCCTTCCCCGGGGGCGAGGGGGCGGTGCGGGGGGAGGGGAGGCGGGGGTGGCCGGGCGCTCCCCACCCGCGGCGGGCCCGGGCCCCCGCCGGACTGCGGAGAGCGGGAGGGGTGGGAGCGGGCTGCGCGACGTCGGGGTGGTCAGGCTCTTTGTTGCTTCCCCACCCCGCCCCCCTCAGCGCCTTGGGATTGGGGCCGTCCCGCCCCCCGCTCCCGGGTTGTCCTTGGCCGTCGGCCCCCTCCGCGCCACCTCGCGCTCCCCGGAGGCTTGGGGAGCTCCCGGGCCTCCCCTGCAGCCCAGGCGCAGAGACCGAGGCGCGGGGACCTCCCGGGCGCGGGACCTCGGGGCACCCGCGTGGAAAGCCGGGAGGCGGCGACCGAGATGCGTGACTGGGCTCCGGGCCGGGGGACTCCGCCTTTGTCGCGGCCGGGGGCCCTCGCGCAGGGCTGGTCCTCAGCTCGCCTTGTTGCTATCTCAGGACCCGGACCCGCGAGTAGGTGGGCATCCCGGCCAGCCCGCCGCGCCGCGGTTCCCAGCCATTACTCCGGAATGGAGGGGGCTTGGGGGAGACGTGGAAATGTAAAATATGGTCATCTTTGTTCGCTTCTCTCCTTGTCTTCCCAAGGAATCCCTGCATGCTGTACCGATTTAACGAGCTGATATACACACTATGTATAGGGATGACTTCATCCCCAAACGAACGCGGTCAACTCGCGGGGAAACGCAGTCGCCGGGAGACGCGCGGCACAGCAGGCGTGGAAGAGACGCAGCAGTGAAACCCCTTTCTATCGTCATTAGCGAAAAGGGAATTCCAGCCGGGGCGGGGGGCGGGGAGAGATGTGAACTAACGGCAGTTTTAAATTTTCCATCATTCACGTAATTTCACGTTCTGTCTTGAAATCACCTCCTTTAAAAGGTATAAAAAGATGTAAATTGCTGGCAAAGCAAACTCAGTTAAAGTCAAATGGAGGGTGGGGGTGGGGTGTCTAGGAAGCCAGAACGTACAGTTGCGGGAGTTTTTCAGTATCCAAAAGCAAATCCAATAATCAAAATTTTAAACTGAACAAATTGCAGGCCTCTCCTAATCCTGAGAAAGGAAGGGGTTGTATTTTCTATAAAAAGATGACTAGGATGTGAAAGGTCTGTTGCTCCTGGGTTCGTATTACTAGAGGATCTAATCCAAAATGGAGGACCTTGCATGACTCCAGGAAATCTATTCAAAAGTTTCGGTGCTTTATTTTAAGTTCAAATTATAGTTTTGACAGTTGAGATCATTTATACTTCCAAAAGGAAAATGAGCAAGTTATGGTCGTACTTGGTCACTGCCTGACTTATCTATAATAGAACTGTGTGGCCCAGTTTTAACTATAAAAAGCTTCCTGCTTTCAGACTCAATACTGAGTTATTTTCTTTTTGGAACCTGCAGCCTCAAACCAACAGCTCTATAGGAGCAGTGACCTGGAGCTATAGGACAGGACGAGGGTGGCCTCAGGTACTAAAAAACAGTGCCTCTGCGTTAACATGGTGTACTTCAAGAACGCTAATTTCCACCCACGCACCTAATTGCAGCTTACCATCACAGGGAGTTATTTGATTCAAGGATCTCCAAGCGCTGGGGAGAAAACACCCTTGCCAGGCAAATATCCTTGTTGCCATATTGCAGGTAGAGACAGGGAAATACAGAGCTCAAGAACTGGGTGAGTTAGTGCAATAAGACACGGTTAGAAATCATAACTATGAAGTTCATTGTCTTCTCAGAAATGCTCACTATAATTTATGTAATTAAAACACATGCACCTCAAATATTATTCTCCAGATTAACCAAAAAAATCCATCGCTTCCCGGTCTTTGGGCTAAGATCAAGTGCAAATTAACCAAAGCACATTTGCTGTGGAGGCTTTTTTCTTGGAAAAGTAATAAGACATATGGAACCATCTTGGAAAAGTATTAATAAGACAGAGTCGACCACAAAAAATTCTCACCAATTTGCCTTCATCCATTCATAGCAATACAGTCAATCCAGCAAAGCTTATGTTTCAGGGAAAAGTCTTACAAAGGGCCAAAAGGGGTGGAGATTTTGCTGTAATGACTCCAACTATCTCCTGCCAGAGACAAGAGGCAAGGATAAAAATTCCTTACAGATGACTCCATAACCTACTTCTCATTTGTGAAAGTTAATCCATCCTGTGCTAAATAAGTGATGTATCACATCATCTTTATCCTAACAGCAAATGTTCCAGTGGTATGGGTACCAAATTAAGCAATCCACGTGGGAAATGCTGTTCTTATTTTCTATGTTTATTAAAAATGTACCAGCCAAGAATTTTGGCTGCCTACAACCATTTCCATCCTTTTGGATGGCAGCCTGCCAGCTCACAAGCTGGTCATACCATTGCCTTTGAATTTAGATATTGCAATGCGTGGTCTGACCTCCCAAGTGCCACCTGTGGAAGGGCAATTTGTTGGCGGTGACAAAATGTTATTGCTTCTTGTTCATATTTGGTTTAACAATCAGAGAGGTCAAGAGGGAAACTTGAGTGAGGAAATCCTAGACTAATTCTGGTCACAAAGGAAACTTTGTGGAATGTGCTACCATATAGAATAAGAGAAATTTAGAGATGGAAGAAATCTTAAGTCCAACCCACTCATTGTTCAGAAAAGGAAAGGGAGACCCAGGCAGGTTAAGTAAATTGCCCATAGTCACACAGTCTCTTTTGTGGCGGAACTATAACTTGAACCCAGAATTTCCAGTTTTTTGGTCCACCGCTCTTTCTACCACCTCATACTACCTTCCTATGGCATAAGTAAGAGTGGGTTAAGGCAGTAAAAATTGAAAGTGATTCTCTTCCCATAAACCTTGTTTAATAATTAATATGTTGGCCTGGTGAAAATCATTTGAACTCCCTCTCACAGGAGTCGCCCAGCCTGAAGCCCAGTGCCTGGCCCTCGTGTTTGTAAGGGGAAGGAGTGACTAAAGGAACAAGTGAATGAATGGCTGCTGCCCTCTAAGATGAAAAGCAAGATATTCCTCAAAAGAAACAGACTCTTCTTAACACTGACTATATGGATCTTGACTTCATGTCACAGAACTACACGCCATCTTATCCCAGGAGGAGATCTGCCCCAGGCCCTCGGTAACCCAGCCATTACAAGTTGGTCTACACACCTATTGGCAGTGCGCAGCCCGGTGTAAGAGGAAACAAAACGTGCTTGTGTTGAAGAGGGTTTTGCTTCGGGAGCGCTGTCAGTCCAGCTCTGGGGGTTCTCCCGGACCATGCCCTGTTTCAGTTCGTCTGATAGCATCAGTGTGGGCTTGGCCTCCATTTACGGGCATGAGAAGGATGTATGACTAATGGTACTCAGGAGTCAGAAAATCATTGCTAAGGATTGTAGGCACAGCCGCCCATCACCCAAAAAAGGGTTCTCCCTTGGAAAATTACTTAAGGATGGGTGAGGAAGAGACAAGGTAGTTCGGAGTGAATGTGATTGTTCATTTTCTACTTACATGTAACAGTACTGTGTTTTCTTTGTTGGCGATCAGTGTAATTTTGTTGGTTTCCCCAAAAATAGGAAAAAAAAATAATGTAGAACATGATATTCCAGCAGGATTCAAGATATTTTTATTACTCATCTTCCAGCTTTAGCTTCCCATCTATAATCTCGGTTCTAAAATATTATCAGGAGACGTAGACATTAGCTGAAACTATTTGCCTCTCTGCCATTTGCATTTTTCTTTCATTTGTCATTTTTCTCCCTTCCAAATTAGGATTTATCCAGTTAATTTCTTTTCCTCTTCCCCAGAGGCACTTTTCTTAGTGCTACACTGTTTAAATTTTGCAGAAGATTCCTAAAGCCTGCGCAGTGTTGAAGTAACAGGAACTGATAGAGGCGGTATTCTATAAAATGCAATGCATTGTTTCCACGAAATTGAGCCATGGCTGCCATATAAAGAATACCGCGGGTGGGCTTCGTTTCTAGATAACAGTCAAATCATGGTGCTTTGGCAATTAGATTGACAAGAAGAATCGCTGTAATCTAATTCTGAATTCCTATCTCTTATAAAATCTGGCTGGGATTGTGGGAAGAAAAATGGGTCACTGCCCTCCTTCTTGCATTGAATTGATTTACTTGTCTCATTTACTGTAATCAAACTGGAGAATACCAGCCAGTTATCTTACGGAAATTATGATCAGGTGACAGCTGACCTTGGCGTATTTCCTGAAAGGGGATCAGGAGAAAAGTTAATGAAGTTAATTTTGTGGGTAATCACAGTAGAGAGGAAAGTTATTACCACTAGGATGTATCCTGAACAAGCTGTCTAAAATTAATTCATACTGCTTAACACCATACCTTCTACCCCACCTTTCAGGTAAGTTTCAAAACTCATTAAAAATCCCAGTTACCTTTTTCTTTAAAACTCTTGCTAAGCATGGCGAAATGGCCAAATTCTAGTTTGAGGACTTATCTTTGAATCTTCGTTTTCTGGGTTTAAAGTCAAAATTCAATCTCTAGTTAAGTCTTCGTGAAGTCGAAAGGAAAGTAGCAATTATCAGAAAAATAATCTTATGTGTCATTGGTCATAATACTTCCGTTTGGCCTCCAAACATTTTAAATACCCTTAACTTATTTATCATTCGTGCCAACTTATGATGAAGAAAAACAGTGATATTGAGTGGCTACTCTGTTTAGTCATAAATGAATTGAAATGAAAATCAAAAATTAAGGCAATTTAAGGTCAGAATTTAGTCTCATTCCCATCTCCTCTTTGCACAGTAGCTGTACCTCTTTAGATGGAAGCCAATATAGACAAGCTTTGCACTGGAGAAAAGTAGTGTTCTTTGAGTCCCAGGAATGTAAGAGATGAATGTAGTTGACTGACTAACCAATAATGATATTTGCTCACCCGCTAGGCTCTTATATACATTAACTCAGTTAATCCTCACAACACTCCTCAGAAGCGGGTACCGTTACGGTCATCCTCGCTATACATGTAGCTCATGAAGATGAAGCCCAGAGAGCTTAAGAGACTTGCCCAAAGCCACACAGCTAATAAATGAGAAAGGCAGAAAGACCGGTTCCGCAAGTCATGCTTAACCTCTGCACCAGGTGGCCTCTTTTCTTTCACTTCACTTCCTCTGATTAAGAAAAGAAAGAGAGAAAGAGAGAGAGAGAAAAGAAAGAGGAAGGAAGAAAGAAAGAAAAAACAAGAAGAAAAAAACACTCAAGGTCCACTTGGGAAATGGAACTAACAGAGTTAGAAACAAAATGAACACAATGCTCTCAAGTCATTTAACCCCTCATTCTGCCCCAGATGGTCACAGCAAGAGGTGTATAAATAAACCCCTCTCTTAGGCAGAGATTGATACCTCCAGTGCAAGTGTACCTTGTGCGATGTAGGGACTAAAAAGGGATAAATGACTTAAATGAGTCACCAAGTTAGGGAATATCAAAGGAATGGGTTTTATGTTTTTGTCCGTCTTTGCAGAATAATAGTGCTACTGAGAAGTGACCAATGGTAATTCACTCATTCGCCACTCCTCCCCCTTAGCTACCCCAGGCACGCAACCAGCGGAGGTAGCGTGAGCCAGAACTCATATAGAAATGCTTGGACTGTACTGGCTGACATTTCATGTTGAATACAGGGCAATAAATAAACTTAAGCCAAGCCCGAGTGTGTTTTCAAAGATGTTTTAGAAACGTGTCTACATTCTCCTTCTTAATGTTTTCTAGCTAGTATCAGAGAGACTGGGTAGAGAATAACACATCCCCCAGCTGGCTCCACTGCTGCAACTTTGAGCTTTGGTTGTTTGCAAAACAATTGAGCATAAAAGTCTTAGTCTGGGATGAAGTTTACCAAAACCTTTGAAAAGAAGTCATCTATTCATTTAACTACTTGCGAAAATTTTTTTTAGGTCGTAAGTACTCATTGCAATTTTTCTCACCAATACATATAGTTATAATATTTCAGAGCAAGGCCTGAATACAGCCATCTTCTCTTAGCTTCCCATTCAGGCATTTATATCTGTCAAGGATCTCGTAATTAATTTTTCTTTAAATACTTCCTGGGGTGTGTGTGTGTGTGTGTGTGTGTGTGTGTGTGTGTGTTTTATAATGTTGCCTTCCCTGAGTATCTCATTGTACTTGATTTTATTGCGTATATTTGCGAATGATATCTCCCTTCAAAACTTCAGTCTGGTCTTTTCCTTCTTATTTTTTTACTTTATTTTGTCTCTGAGTACTAGTAAGATGGTGGTACTGATTTGCTTTATTTGAGGTATTTTTATCTTCAGGCCTCTGTTGAGTATCAAGTCTGGTCCAGCATTCTTTTTCTACTGAATGATGCCCAAATTAAGTTAGGGAACAGTTCCCGAGAAAGCTGGTCTGTGGTTCTTCATGTTCTTTGCATATCCCAAGCACTGGACAGTCTGTTTAATGTTGAGAGTTCATCGTTTATGTGAAGGTTGACTCAATAGGTTCTTTACAGAGTAACTCTTCTCTAAGGCTGGATGGGGGGATACAAGGAAGGAAGGAAGAATTAAAGCAGTCTAGGCGGTGAGCATAAAGTTATCAACTAGAGGCAATTTGATCTCTCTGTTAACTCTGCTTATCTGGCATCAGTCCATAGGAATATAAGGCACTCCTCGTTTCTTTCAATTTTTTTTTCCTTTTGCTGCTCTGCCTGGGTGTTTTTTTCTACCTTGTCTTCCCAATCACTGATTCAGTCCTCTGCTTCATCTAGCCTACTGTTTATTCCTTCCAGTGTATGATTTCCTTCAGATATTGCATTCATTATGTCTGACTGGTCCTTTTCTATAGTTTCTAGGTCTCTTTTCATGCTGTTGAGCATCCTTATAATCCTTGCTTTGCAGATTATAAATGAGGGTTCTAGACCATCCAACCCCAGCTGAGCTGATCCGGACCAAAATAAGTGCCCTGTCAACCCACAGAAGCATGAGAAATAATGGTGAATGTTTTAAGGTCGCTAAAGTTTTGGGGTTGTTTGTTATTCAGCCAAATTAACTGATGCACCAATTCTCTTCTTCAAGAAGTCTCCAGTCTTTAAGTAGGGCAAAGGCTGTTGCACTGAGGGGAAAAGCTGTGGTTGAAGCTTGTGCTCCAGTTGAAAGATGTTCACTTTCGCCCAGGTTCTCATTTCAAGAGATGCTCTGAAGACTTCCTGAAGTCCTTATGCCTCGATGTACCACAACTCCTCGCCAATTGGTTGGTTAATATGTGTTGGAGCTCTTCCTCCAGAAGAGGGCAGGAAATGCAAGACTGAGGACGATGGGCGCAATGACCAAATAAGAGAGGACCTCTTAGGACACCAAATTCCATGCAGATAAGACGGGAGCTCTTGAGGTCACAAGCAGGAACTATAAGCTGGATGGTCTAGACTTCTGTTTCCCTCTCAGCTTACTTTCCCTTTGTTACACACAGATCTTTAGCAAAGCCTTGTTTCAATGTTCCAAACTGATCTCTGGATATTAAAAGAAAGATCTTCGCCCATGTTTCAAGTTCAAGTTTCTAAGGGAATAGCACCTCTCTGAGGCCAGCAGGTTGGTGGCACAGGTAAATATGAGGCAGATACTCCTGACCCACAATATTCTCAGGAATCAGCTCTCACTCAGCTGCAGTCAGCGAAGTTCTCATTGTCTGTACGTCATGGCTAAGGAGCCGGGCGTGAGTTAGGATAAAACCCATGTTTCTCGACAACTTGGGGGAAAAAAAACCACTGAGGTCACCCCTCAGAAGAGCTCAAGGTCATTTCTCTCAAAGGAGGAAGGAGAGAAGGAAGCAGATATTCTTGGAGATCTCAGAGCAATATTTTAGACCTTGGCCTCCACCAGACTTTGTAGACAGCAGTCCAGCGGAGTAACTGCAGTAAAGATAAGAGTTTATCAGAGATGTGACAAGGCTTCGAGAAGGAAACTTAGAACTCCAGACACTTAGGTCTGAACGGAAGTGGACATCTGCACCACGAAGAGGGAAGAATCAAAGCTAACAGGAGGGGGAGGGGGAGCCCTTTACAAATATCAGGGTGCAGTTGTCTTGAAGGGGTCCCGAAACCAACTAGATGGCATAGTAATATATAAATGCCCTCACTGGAGGACCCCTCAATTTTTTTTTCATTATGGTCCTAAACTCCCCTCTGCTGCCCTGGAAAGGTCGACTGTATTGTGGTCCTTGCTAGAGGACAAGAGACCTATATTAATCTTTCTTAAATGGTTATCATCGACAGAAAGCCAGCTTGAGCTAAGAAAATTATTTCTCATGTAACAAAACCTCAAGAAAGGTAGAGATGACTACCATCTCAAATGGTCAAGATTCTTTCTCCATCTTGCATTTTTAAAAAAATTTATTTATTTACTTTTAGACAGAGAGGGAGGGAGGGAGAAAGAGACAGAGAGAAACATCAGTATATGGTTGCCACTCGTGCGGCCCCCACTGGGAACCCCGGCCTGCAACCCAGGCATGGGCCCTGACTGGGAATCGAACTGGCAACCCTTTGGTTCACAGGACGGCACTCAATCCACTGAGCCACACCAGCCAGGGCTCTGTCTTGCATTTTCACCTCTTAGAGCATTAGCTTCTTTTTCTCAGATTGGCTTCTTCACAAAGCTGTAACTACAGCTGCCAGCAGCTCCTGGCTCACCTCTTAACTTGGCCACCAGAGAGGGACATGCTCTATCCCAATAAACTCTAGGTGGGGAAAGTGGAGAGAAGCCTATGATGGCATTTGGGCCATGTGACCTGACCCCAACACCAACCAGGGGATGAAGGACTTCAGTTGATCTAAGCCTGGGTCTCGTACCCTGTCTGAGAGCCCTCCTGGAACTATATATGAAAGGGAGGGCAGAGAGGCTCCTCAAAAGAAGGGAGTAAATTTTCCCTGAAGATGGAGATAAAACAGTTCCAAATTTTCCGGCTTCCTTTCCAAGTTTTGCTGCTTCTCGGTGGATCATTCTTTCAAGGGGTAAAATGACAAAGAGTAGAGAAATGCCTAAATAATGGTATAGTGGCTATGGACCAAGATCTGGGCAATGTCTCTCTGTGTTTTGTTGTTGTTTTTTTTCACTTCATCTATATTTTATTTTCCAACATTTCTTTCCCCCAGATGTATAATCAAAATTGTAAAAATGAGACTAAAAATGAAAACACAAAGGAATAAAGAAAAATTTTAAACCAGCAATATTAAAGATAACCCAATTATGTTATTAAGCCTAAATACATAAATAAAGCAGAGATGCATTTAAAACATAGAAAAATATGAAAATAACTTTTCAAACAGGTGAAAGGTGGTGCATGAATCCTTCCATTATTTCCAGTTCGAGTGGAGTTTGTTAATACCTAGTTGAGTTGCTTTTTGCTAACCTGTGGAATTAGGGCTCTGTATTATACTGGCTACTGATTTTAACTATGTAACTCTCTCCCTTTGGTTGGCTGGATAGAGTGAGAGGTCCTTTCTGTATTTGTTTCTGTGGATTGTATTAAGACATCAATTTACAGTTAAATATAACCAAAGGAGAAGCCTATAAAATCAAATCAGCTACCATGTTTTTTAGTTTATTTCATTTACCCTCTAAGTTCAATTTATTATTTTTTAAATGAAGTTTATTGTGATAATTTAACATAGAATAAAATGCATCCACTTTAAGTGCACATTATTTCAATGAGTTTTGGCAAATTTATATACCCATGTGACCTCCATCACGATCAAAGTATAGAGCAACCCCATCATCCCAAGAAGTTCCCTCTGACCCTTCCTAGTCAATCCTTCCCTCACCCTCGGCCCCCAGGCAACCGCTGGTCTGCTCTGTGTCATTATGGATTTGATTTGCCTTTTCTCAAATTTCATGTGAATATAATTATGCAGTATCTACTCCTGTCACTTCTTGCACTCAGCATGATGTATTTGTGACTCCTCCATGTTGTTAAGTGTATCAGTAGATTGTACCTTTTTATTACGGAGCAGTATTGTATGGATATACCACAATTTGTTTAAGCTGGTCTGTTCATTTATTTGTTGATAGACATTTAGGCCTTTTTGCATATAACTGGTATTAACTTTCATTTCCAGCTCTTTATGTGGACAAATGTTTTCATTTCTCTTGAGTAAATAGATTTGTAAAGGCTTCATTGTATGGTTAGTGTATATTTAACTTTACAGAAAACCGCTAAGCTCTTTTCCATAATTGTTCTATCAGCTTACATTCTATCAGTTCCATTAGCTCCACATTCTTGCCAATATTTAGTGTGGTCAGCCTTTTTCATTTTATCCATTCTCTTTTTTTTTAAGATTTTATTTATTTATACTTAGAGAGAGGGGAAGGGTGGGAGAAAGAGGGGAGAGAAACATCAGTGTGTGGTTGCCTCTCACACACCCCCTACTGGGGACCTGGCCCACAACTCAGGCATATGCCCGGACCAGAAATAGAACCAGCGACCCTTTGGTTTGCAGGCTGGCACTCAATCCACTGAGCCACACCAGCCAGGGCAAATTTTAATCATTCCAATGGATATGCAATGTTATATCAGCATCATATCTACTATACACCTGGTGGATATGCAATGTTATATCATGTCTCATGTTATCTCATATTTCAGTAGTTCTAATTTGCATTTATTCCCCAATGACTAATGGCATTGACTATCTTTTCATGCGCTTATTGGCCATCCATGTGTCATCTTTGTTCCTTATTATTGCTACTGTCCCATGTTTAGGCTCTCATCATCTCCTGTTTAGAACGCACATTTCTAACTCATCGTCAGTGTGAACCAAGGTCTGGCCACATCCGAACCCTCCTTATAGACTTTCCACGGAGCCCTATTTTCTCAGAAGAAAGTTTATTCTGAGAAAATACTTCTTAGTGTGACATTCAAAGCTATTCAAAGCTTTTACCAATTTAGCCACTCGAGGCTGTTTAAGGCCAGTTTCCTACCATTTTTCTTCCCTGCCTTTTTTTCTCCCCTGACTCCCTAACCCCACACACACACTCGCAACTTAGACTGGTGACCGCTCCTTAACCCCGCCACGCATGCTCGAGGGTCTGTGGCACTGCTCAGGCTGTATACGCTACCTGGGTTGTTCTTTGCTCTTCTCGGCATGAGCACAGAAAATGTTCACTTAAAGCCCGGCTCAAAAGTCCCCTCTTCTGGGAAGTCTTCCCAACCTCCTCAGGGTAAATTAATAGTTACCTTTGTGTTTGGGTGGCATTGAGCCCATGCTGCCCACAAGGCCCTTACCGCAGTCTGCTGCAGTGGCTGACGGTGGGCCTGCCTGCCTCTCCTTGCCTGGGTTAACTCCTCAAGAACGGCGATGGCGGCTCACTCCTTTCTGCATCCTGAGGGCCTTGTGTGAACTGCTTCTTGGGAGCATTGGTTGCCTGAATGTGCAGATGGATGACTGAGGGGATAAATGAAAAAAATCTGCCTTTAGGGAAGATGTTTACCTTTTCAGTCCTCTCTGTTTTCTTAGCTGGAAAGTGAGAAAGAGAGTAGCTGATTTACAATATCCTTCTGTTGTAATGTTTTTGTTTTTGTTTTTGTTTTAATTCTAGATTTCTTCTTTGAAATCCAGTAAACTAGTATATTTCAACATATTCTAGAGCTGGATGATGTGTCAAGTGGTTCTCAGTAGAAAATGTTGGCTCATTGCCGGCTTTGACGTTCGGAGCGGCGGCCTCTCACTCACTGTGAACTGATAGGTTGAAAATGGTAGGACTCTTCCACACTAACTGGGCTAGCATTTGTGCTAATGAAGAACTGCACCGTTTCACTCTAAATCGACCACAGAGTAGTAACAGCACATTCTCGCATTTTCCTATAAGTTTGTGTCTTTATGTTGCTAGCTGTCGTGTTTTTTCTTCTTTTCCAGTTTGAGGGAAAGACAAAAGGAATTTTGAGAATGCTCATACTTAGGAAGATACAGGCTTCTATTTAGCTATATAGACACAAAGAAATCTAGTAATTATTACTTAAATAGTAACTTGTAGTAGTTAAAATCTTAAAAAAGTGTTTACTCAAGTATATCAAGTTAAAAATATATAATGGAGAAATTTTTCCAAATGGAGTATGAAAAATATATTTTAAATAATTCGAAGCATCGATCGTATTTTTTGACCTATAAATCCAGAAATTTCTTTTCTACCTGATTACACTGTAAAAAGTTAGAAATTGAAGCAGTCTATGACAGCTTCTTAATTTCTTCCCAGTATTGTGGCATTTGTTAGCTGGCAGTAGCCACAGCCAAATCCACAATTTAGATTTCAAATTTAGTAAGTGGTAAGTCATTTGTAAGACCCAAAATACACAAAGCTAGAGCGGTGACAATATCCTTCCCAAGCATTTCAGAAGGATCACGAGAGCACTGCCCACAGTTATTAATTACTCTATAAAAGGACACACAGGAAGGCATGAGCCCAGAGGTCTGACAATGCCAAAATATTATTGGGATTACTGTTAACTGTCAATTAACCCTGCAGCAAAAGCTGCTCATGGAATTACATAACAATTAATCATCTTCCAGGACATCTTCATAATTTTTAGAAGTGTTTGTACAACTTAGGGATGTCTCTTCCTGATAGTTTGAATGCTGCATTGAATTTGCCCATTCTGCACAGCTGTTCTCATATGTAACAGATCAATATATCTGCCACTAAAAAATAAACTGACCAGACACCGAGAACCCACTCTGCGTGTCTATCTTTCACCATCTATAAAGGGAGAGTAATGGTCCTAGGAAAGATTCTACCCAGTGACACTCTTGTAAAAACAGTTTTAATTATTTTTTTAAAAAACTCTATAGTATCCCCAAGAAAATCAGTACATGAAAACCTCCCAAACAGTCCTGGCTGGTGTGGCTCAGTGGATTGAGTGTTAGCCTGCGAACCAAAGGGTTGCAGGTTTGATTCCCCAGTCAGGGCACATGCCTGGGTTTCCAGCCAGGTCCCCAGTGGAGAGTGCGTGAGATGCAACCACACATGGATGTTTCTCTCCCCCTGTTTCTCCCTCCCTTCCCCTCTCTCTAAAAATAAATAAATAACCTTAAAAATATATTTTTTAAAAACACTCCCAAACAGATGATAAGAGATGATTATGTTTTTAAGGATTCTTACTATATAGCTACTAAAAAATATGTATCTGATAATTATTTAAAAATAAAACAATATGGGAAAAATGCTCTTAAGTTAGGAGAAAACCAGGCTGTAAGAATAGAATGAGGCCAATTTTTAAAAATAAGAATATATCAAAATAATGGAAGGATATGCACAAAAAATGTTAACTAAGTTATCTCTAGACAGTTACATTATTTTATTTGCTCTTCTATAATTTCTAGGTTTTCTACAATTAATACATATTATTTTGTAGTAAGTTATTTTTAAAAAGATCTTTTACAATAGTTCACCACAGGCTTCTTTTAAATAGCTACCTCCTCTATACATTTATAGTATAAATTTTATTATTACGACCACTGTGCAAACAGAGATATACCTGCTTCATTTGTTATTGCTTTGCTGGAATTACACTACTAATCTGGGAGTTTGAAAGCTGGTAGTTTTCACTATCTAAAAGCCAACCAAGAATCAAAATGCAAGCAAAAAAAGGCATTTGACAGAAAATAACAAGCGTTAGCAAGAATATGGAGAAATTGGAAACTTTATGCATGATGGTGGGATATAAACTGATGCAGCCACTGGAGGAAACAGTCTAGCTATTCTTAAAAAAATTAAAGGTAGAATTACTACATGATCCAACATTGCCACTTCTGGGTATGTACCCAAAAGAACTGAAAACAGCTGTTGAAGAGATATTTGCACACCCGTGTTCACAGCAGTATTATTCACCATAGCCAAAAGGTGGAAGCAACTCAAATGTCCATCAACAGAGGAACAGATGCACAAAATGTGGATCAATGAAAATCAAGGAAATATTACTCAGTCTTTAAAAGGGAGGAACTTCAGACACATGCGTCAGCATGGACTTTGAGGACACAATGTTAAGTGAAAGAAGCCAGTCACAGAAGGCCGAATATTGTATGGTTCCACTTACACGCATGCCGTACCTAGAGTAGTCAAATTCTTAGAGACGGAAAGTGGAATGTGGTTGCCAGGCACTGGGGGAAGGAGGAAACGGTGGGTGTCATTGTTTAGTGGGTGCCGACTTTCAGTTTTGCAACATGAGTTCTGGAGATGGATGGTGGCAATGGTTGCCCAGCCACATAAATATACCTAAAATAATTAAGATGGCGAATTTTACGTGTATTAAAAAGAATAATACAGATGAGTCTTTTGTGTTGTTTTTAGAAAATCAATATACAAAAGCTCAAGCACTTAATTCACAGGAGGACTCAGGCTATCACTAAAAATATTTTTACTCTTATTTGTTAACCAATACTGAGAAGTCTGACGTTCTGGCTCCCCAGCCCTATACAAATTAGAGTCGGCAAGATAGAAAGGGAAAGGGGCCTTAAGAGGCGGCTATGGGTGTGAGAGCTTGGCAAATGGGCACCTATAAACAGAGGTGGGGGGCTGGTGAGGGCAGGATATGAGCCCCACAAACTGTAGAAGTCCCTATGATGAACATTAAGGGAGTTTCAATAATGAGGACCCAAAGCCACAACTTGGTAAATTGAAGAGGATATTGAGAAAGTTTTACAAACCACAACAAATCTTTAAGATTTGCATTTTGGGTTCTTAGAGGATTAAGTTTTGGTCACCTGGAGAATTCACTGATATTCACCAGCACCTGGAAGTTCATTCTCCTCCCCGTTTTAAAGAAGGGAGGGGTTATTGGTCCGTATGTTTGCAGTTATGTGAATAACCCCGTCTTGAGGCCAGTCTCACCAATGCTGTGGTTACAATCTCTGGGGCAAAGCTTCATTTATTCACGCTGACTCCGGGGGCTTCCTCCCCAGGCAGGCGCCTCTGTGCTCCAGATCTCAGCCTCTGGCCTGTGACATACCTGTTAGCCCTCCTGCAACACCCGCCCTCTCTGAAGGGCAAGGGTGCAGCCACAGTGCTGGGTTCCTTCTCCAGGGAAGCACCTGCCCCTAACTTAAGGAGGAAAGTCATGGACATGTCGAGAGCACACGCTTGTCACCCAGCCCTGACACTGACTGGAAATCGGTCCTTTCCCCTTTCTGACCACTTGGGCCACAGACCATTAACCGTATTCATCACCTAGTATTTTAAGAAGTGCTGGTAGGGGCTGGGGAGAGTGAGAGGATGAAAATGTCAAGGCATGCTTCAGTAAGGCTTATAAATATTTGGAAAGTTCTGGTCAAACTGAGAAGCATTTGATTCTTCCTGTCAGCCTGTGGACAGCTCCCCTAGGACGGGCTTCTCGACCCCTCACCCCTTTTAATCAGAGCCGCTTTGCCTTCATCAATTTTAAATTGAGTGCATGTTTTGTCATAAACTTGTAAACAAAAATGCAAACATGTTTCGGCTTAAAAATAGGTCAGATGGTAAATTTTATGTTATGTACGTTTTACCACCATAAAAAAAAAAGTAACATCTGTTAATGGAAACTTTAGAGACCCCTAGTGCCCACCCTCCTTTTTTTTTTTCCAAAAGATCTAACTCATGACCAGTTCAAAGTCTCTGACCAGAGCGTTAGAAGTCCAGGACAAGTGCTTACTGGTTCTCTAGAATACTCTGTTTTGTTCCACTGATTATAGGACTGGCTTAATTACATCTTTATTTCTCCCTCACAAATCAACAGGAATTATGAGCAGAGAAGTAGGATTTGGGCACCCAGTGAGAGTATAATTGCCGGAGTAACCTGAACTCCAGTGAATACGCTTAGCAATTCAGGAAACAGCTAGCTACTTTTTTTCACTCCTTATAAAATGTCTAAGTTTTCAAAGTTCTCAGGTGTCTTTGAACTCTTTCCAAAAGTATGGTACACTTTACTACAGACCCATCTATAAATTCATTTGTCTTCAAAGGCAAAATAACTCCCCGAATTTTCTTATTTGAACCACCTGTATACGTTGGGCTGCATAACGAGAAATGGAGACAAATACTTGACTTAATTATAATGTTTGTCCAACACTCCTAACCTTGTTTGAAGGGGAGGTTGCCTTGTTCAGCGGAATGACTTCCTAACAACGAGCCATTCATTCACTTGTGATTGCACCAGAAGGAGAGAATTACCAGTTCGTCAAAGTAGCTTTCTTAAAGCAAGAAATTAGCCTTTTGGGGGTGAGGGAGGCTGGGAACAGGTAGGGGAGAAGGAAATTGGATCTAGATTAATTCAGCCTGGGCCACCCAGGACCTAAAAGTTCTAAATTGAGGTCTTTTATCTGAGTTCTAAACTGGCGGCCCTATTCCTGTCTTTAATAAATGGTCATCTCACCGAACAGAGCTTATCCTAATGGGGACTCTGTATGACCAGCACAGCAGAAGCAGCAAAAGTTGAAGGAGCCCAGCAACCTTCTGCCCTGTCTGTCTTCATGGTGGACACATGGCGGAGACAGGAAAGAGTTGGTGCAGGAGGAGAACACCTATAATCCTCTTCAAAAGACAATTTTTCCTCCAGAATTGTCTGCACAACATTGTTTATCTGGGTTGAATTCTCCTTGAAATAAAACAACTCTGTTGAGGGAACTGTCGTAACC
>PVJD01006494.1:0-97210 GCA_004026545.1 Mormoops blainvillei
GTGTCTGCTGAGTAATGTCTATCCTCTTTTCCAGAAGCAGCCCAAGAAAGGTTGTCCCAGGGTCTAAAATCAAATTAATTCCATATGCATTTCTTGAGCAACTATTAACTTCTGGTGTGAGGTTAATACATTAGTGTGAGGCTGTGGGGAAGTAGGAGGAGATTTAATTAGACTAAGCAATTCTGAAGTCACATATTCTATTGCAAGAAAGAACAAAACAAAACTCTGTGTGTACAAAAATATACTGTTATTATTACTAATCACGCAAGCAGGTACACAATGGCCAATGGATTTACCGGGAGGAGGGAAAAAGGAACTGTGACATGTCCACAAGGGAATTTCTTTTCAGGGAAATGGGCGCATGTGAGGCACCGTGACCTTTCCTTGCCCCTCCTCTCTGAGTCTGAGGCGCCTCCTTCCTCCCTTTCCTTGGGACTTCCCTGGCAAAGGGTAGGTGGTGGAAAAAGAGGCTCAAAGAGGCCCCCACGGCACGCGCACACGCACATACAGAGTCTCACACACACGGCCCTATTTTTAAGGGCAGGGACACTTCTTCACAGCCCTCTGGGAGTTAAGGGCAATGATGACACACCCTCCCTCTTCGCTTTCTACGTCCCTCTCCAAGCTTCTCTGTGCTGGGACAGCCAACCAGGTCGACAGACTCCGTGCCTCAGAAACATACTCCTCTGGTACTCAGGTCCGAGCATCACTACTTCAGAGGTTTACCGCCAAGCTCTGTCACTGGCCAAAACAAGGAAGAAATGTTCTGTGGGTTTCAAACACTTTCCTGAACCGGAAAAGAATAACGACTCAGCCACCATTAAGAGGGTCATCCAGGCTGTCTCTCCTGATCCCAAGCAGCTTACTGACTCCGTTACTTTTGTCATCATTAATAACCGTGAGATTTAGTTCAAATAAATTCAGCAACTGACTGGAAATTCACTGTACAATTTTTATGAGGATGCGGGGATGAGCTTCATCTCTGGAGCCTGATGACAAATATTAGTGTTTTAAGAATCTCCCCCCACATACATTTGGTCATACCTCTACATACATACGCCTCACAACATGCACGGAGCTCTAGTCACGCCTTCACTTGAAGAATTTAAGAAACTACTCATGGCAGACGCTGGGGGTTCACCGGCTCGCCCCAGTAACACAAGCCCACCAAAGAGGTAACAGGAAGAAAAGCAGAGATTAGATTTCCCTCATTTGCTCCTGGCATTTTAGGATGACTGTAGCCCGACAGTTAATCCCTCTGGATCATGTAAAACGTGGCGTCTTCTGTTGCTCCCTGACTGCATCCATCAACAGAATCATTTCCAGAAAGTCTCGGGAAGAAGTCTAGATTTTCCCAAGCCTAGTTCAACCGTCCTCACTCAGTGTCCCTTCCCAAAGGGAAAGTTCTCCCCACATGACAGCAACCGTGGTACCTCTGCACAGCAAGGACGTGTTTATATATTTTATAACTGATTCTTGAGAATGCTTCTTCCTCTCGTCTAGCTACAGGGAGTCTCCAGGCGAGCTCTGCAGACCCCCTTAACAGAACAAGGCAAAGCCTCAGAGAAGGCATCTCTGGAGATTAACACGCTTTTGCTTTCAGCTGTTGGATGCCTACACTGCTTTTGTTTTGACTTCTTTGTCTTTATTAATGTGTTTCTTTAAGAAACAGGCAAATGAGTACCCAGGCATCATCTGTCCTGTATGAGGTTTCTCTGAAGTGTTCACCACCAATAAGGATGTCCGTGAGCACAGTGACACGTTCACATCACCCCGAGTTGGTAACTCTTATCTACAAGAAAAGCCACTGCTGGCCTGCTGACAATTACGGGGTGACATCCTCTGGCCTTCACAGTGGGTGGTAGATCCGTCTTCCTTGGAGTGGTCCCTACACCTGGCTTCATAGTGCCGTAAGAAAATCCTTGTTTTATCTGATGAGAATACTGAAAACATGGGGACTAGGGAAGCAGAATAACCAAACTAAAAACAGAGAAATATAAAAAGTATCCCATGCTTCCACCTTTGCCCTAGGATGCATCTTGTTAAAAGACACCTATACTTCCGCAGTGAAAGGAAAGCCACGTAGATGGGGAGGTCACTTCACTCCGGTCTCTTTGCAATGTCATTCGGCGAAGAACAGCCATAAGAAATAGTTTCGAAATACGCAATTATCTCTGCATAATTTCAGACGTCCTGACTATATGATTTCCACCAGGAGGGCATCAAGTAAGTTTTGAATCACACAGATCCTGGTACCCTCTCATAACAACCTCAGGATGAGACATTTAAAAAGAAATTCATGTAACCAGTGACCGTTAGTTATGTTGACTTTCGGGAAAAGATAGCATTGAACCCCCCAGGCCGTAATTTGAAAGGAGCATAGATATCCGCCCAGCAACCACACTTTACGGCAACAATACTAACATAGGTATTTTTAATTATTTTGCAGTCATGAATAAGGGAGTAGTGTCTCCTAGTCAATTTGTGGAGGCGACCGTTAGGGCTGAGGGAAGTCAGCACATTTTCCAAGCCTGGTTAAAGCCAAACCCTGAAAACCAGATGGGACCTCACTGATTTCTCCATTTGATCATAAACGTTCCCATAAGGTGCATATATTCATGTTTAAGCCTCCATATATATTGAAACAAAAAAAACACTGGCAATAAAACACAGAGAATCAATAGGGCGTTTTCTCCAAACCGGAACTATTTCATTTATATTGTCTCTGTAGGACTTTAGAATTGCCTGAGACATACAAGTCTAGTTGACACAGAGATTTAGAGGGGGGGAAATATTTTTGGCAAGTTAACCTTTCATTACATCAGATAAAATTAATTCAAAGTACATATTAGAAGAGAATGTGAAAACTGACAAGTTCTTGCTCAATGCTGTCATTTCCATTAGCCACCTTCATCCACATAAAATTTGTTGCCATTCATTTCAGCTTATATAAATAGGCCCGTCTGGGAATGAACTGGCTTTCACTTTTGTTTCTACTCTGCCCACCAAATCACAGGTCAAATCTGACAGTTCCTGTGCTATTATGAAATTGGTCAAAATCATTCAATGTGTTCAAAAGTCATGATGGAAGTATAAAATCCAAGACATCCACCTAAAAACCATCCTCGATTTCAGCACAACCTTCCCTGCCAAGACAGATTCTAACTTCCTGAAACATCGTCACCTATCCAGACACCAGTATGGTTACCAGAATGTTGCTTCCAAAGCCATATTTTCTAGATGAACAAACTATTCATAGGCCTCATCTCTAATACAGTTCTGCTGCTGCTGCTGCTGAACAGAACGATAAACTCTTAAGTAAAAAGAATCTCGCAGCCTATTTATTAGTTATTGTCTTAAAATTTAAGAACGGGCACTTTATTTCCAGCTGATTGAAAAAAATAACTTTTCTACTCTCCCTACACTTTCTTCTCCATAGTCTATCACTTTTACTTCTCGTAAGTTTGCCGGCTTTTCATACTTTATCTCTAGTCTGCTATGTGTCTCTCCCTGCCATTATACAAATTTATATAAATGTTTTCATTCTCTTCTGTTGGTAGCTACCCTGCAGTGCTGCTAGAGAAAGGGCATAAATGAGAACAAAGCCAACTGAGAGTATAGCTTAGAACTCTAAGCTATTACTCAGTAACCCACAGAGAAGGGAACTGAAACACTGAATACCGAGAGCCCGTACAGTCAGCGCCGCATTCAGTTCAATTCTGCAGGTGTGTGTCTGGGCCTGCAGCGACCCAGGCAAGGTGCAGACAGACAGTAAGCTACAAAGATGGGGCAGGCCACGCAGACCACGGCGCTCACTCTGCAAGGAGTTTGAGTGGGTGGTCTGTAAAGAACTACTACTCATTCACGACTCGGGGAGTTAAGTCAGTTGGGAAAGATCCACTTTCTTCTTACTCTTTCTGTTTTGATTCGCCAAGATATATTATGATTCCCTTTGTCCCAGGATGATTCCTGAGAGGGGGTTGTGTTGAAAACCCACCTGCAGGTCATTTCCTGCTGTCTCCCCATCCCCCATCTCAAGTGTATAGTCCACACCCACCTCCAGTCCATTACTGCTTCATTTCATGTACTGCCTCCCCTGTATGAGAGGGAGGTGATTTCTTTCTACAAAGGTTGAAGACCAGAACCAATTCCAACGCAACGGCCAACTCACTGAAAAGTGCAGATCGAACAGACTTCCGGCCCCTCAAATGTAGCTCACCTGAACCAAGAAGCTACAGCAAGTCGTTTAGCCAAGGGCTGGCCTGATGTCGTCCCAATGCTGCCAAGCACGCCAAAGGAAACTTTCTTTGAAAATTGAATAAGAATGAAAACAAAAAAGTGCTGACTAGAAAATGGAAATGTTGGGAACTACCCGTATTTTACCTTCTTGGCTGAAATGACTCTGGGTAGTCTAGTGGAGAGAGAATGCTGACATCCAAACCCATTGGGTCACTGTGAGAATAGCCAAGTGTTTACGGCACAGACTTTGTTCTAAATTTTTCTGATGGATCATTGTCAGAATTAAATAAAAGGACCTTGCTTTGCCATTTTAGGTATGCATGAGGCTTCATCAGATTGGGAGGCAAGAGAAAAGGTGGTGAAACCTGACCAGGCTTACAACAGCTTTTTCAAAGGTCAGACCATCCCCAAAGGATGGTAAAGCCTTCAGGGGACATGCCTTCCCATTCAGTCTACTTGGTGGCTAGGCCTACTTCGAAGTGCTTATCAGGGATTCCTCATTTCTCACAAATACCTAACACATAAAAATTCCTCTTTGATGACAAACATTTTCACTTACAGCTGAATTTAGCAAACCTCCAACACTTAGCAAATGACCCAAACGATGACCCTCTGTGGGTCTGGATTCAAAACAATAAATGATAAATGAAAAAAGAATCGAGGCAATAAAAAGTCCAGTACGGCAGTGTTTTTCCACTGATAGGATGAGTCTCACTGGTGAGACACGTAAGTCTTTTTGGGGACAGGGGTCGCCAACAAGCGCAGACCCTCCAGGCCCAGGGCTGTTGCTCCAGAATAAATACACTCACCTTCTCGGTTCATGTTAACGCACGAAAAGTAATGTTTCAGTTTAGGCTTTAAGTCTCACCTGCAAACACACCGCCACCAACAAAAATAAACTCCCCCAGTGCAAAGTTACAATACTAACATAGAGTTTCCAGTTTTAATAGAGCAATTTCAATGTATTACCAGGTGCCCTGAGTCATGTACCTACTCAGCAAGGAAATGCTGAATTGCTACAGTTTCTATTTAGGACACTTTCCTCATTCTTATCTGCTCAATCTCACTATTATTGTCACTGAGTTATTAACTCTCAAACTGCTCTTTCTTCTGTTGACTGTTCTCAGGTAACAAAGTTAGAGTCAGGTTAGTAAAAAGTGAAAATGGGGACCTGGACCCCCAGCGGTGCACCTCATGGTTTTGAAACCCTGAGAGTGGAAGGTTTTGGCTCCTTTCCTCACCTGCCACGGAGTTAGCACATCTGTGTTGGAACCCACACACCCAGTCAGTGCTAAAACCGGACCCTGGGTCCTCGTCACGACTTCCTTAGGACCTTATCCTGACTGTCAGTGCAACGGAGATATTGGGGTGGGCAAAAAGTCTGTTTAGTTTTTTCTGTAAAATAAAAGACACATTTTTCATTTTCATCAATAACTTTATCGATTTGGATATTTTGAGTATGTCGGCTCTCTCCTGCTATTGGCTTGTAGTGGGTAGAGGCCAGGGGTGCTGCTAAACATCTTCCAATGCATAAGACAGCCCCACAGCAAAGGATTATTTGGCCAAAATGTCAATAGTACCAAGAAACTTTGCAAACCACTTTGACACATTCATCAGTCACAGCACCTTCTCCATACACTGCACAAACTTCTTTTTTGCATTTCAGTTGCATTTTTACCTTTCTTGAAATAATAAAGCATAATACACCAAAAATGTTGTGTATTTTCTTCCCTCTTCAATATTAAAATGGCTGCACAAAAATTCACCAATTTTGATTTTCTTTTTTAATGCACGCTGATAAGACAGCTGTCACAATACAATCTAACAAAATTATTCCGAATGAAGTTAAAGACAACTAAGCACAACCATAGCCATCCCACGGAAAAAGCTAAAGAAACTTTCGGCCAGCCCAGTTCATAACTTTCGATTTTAGACTTCTTTACACTTGATTTTAAAAAAATACAAATAGTCCTGTCAAATGTAATGTTCATTTGGCATCCCGATAGCCGTGAACGATTTGCTAGAGACCCGGGTACATTTCCTTAGATGCCTTAGTCCCTCCTTCCCCACTCCCTAAAGGTATAATGCTTCAAAGGTAAGCAGGTAGGAGATTTATTAGAGCTATCAAAATAACCTAGGACGATGTATTTTACTTAGTTCGGAAGGAAAATGGTATTGGTGAATTTCTGAATTACCGTGCAAGCATCGGTTTAACAGACACATACACCACACTGAGTGCATGTGACCCATGAGGAAAGTTTAATTTAGCTTAGAAAGAAAATCTCACCTGAGAGGTTTTCTGAGTTTATCATATTAGACGTACCCAATATAGATGCATATTCATTTAATTATGGGAAATGCCAGTTAGGTGCCTACTGAAGTTTTCCCCACTCATTTTAGACATGTAAAATGTAATAATCATGGTTACTTCCACATCAAAGACGCAGGTCCGTAGGGAAAGGGGGTCCAGGACAGTGTGCGAAGGAGGACAAAACCCACTTAAGCTCACGAATGCATACAAAATCAGGCCTGGATTTCTACAAGTTTGCCTTACTCTTTCACACACATGCAGCTGGCCCATTCAAACACAATGCAACAGACAGAGTGAGACTCAAGTCCTTCCTGAATAGTCCTTTAAATGAGCAATCAGGAAAAAGCAGTCTGCATGTGTTCCTGTAAATTACAAGGTTATCTTCTGGCTGAGTGGAGGGGACAGGCAGTGCTCACTGGAGTTGGATTTCTCCACATTTCCTGTCCTCTGTGGCACTGAAGTAAGCCGCCACAGTTCTAAGGTAAATGTTATTTTCCAAAGAGCAGCTCCTGATCATAAAAGAGTGTTTCTTTTTCTTCTCTTCCAAGAACACTATTCCCTCGCCCTCACTCTAATCTCATTTTTGTAACTGACGTCTAAGATCTCAAGAAGAGCCCCCAAAATCATTAATTATGGAAAGTCAACACAAGTCTCACATGCATTCATTTCTGGGTATACTCATTTTACTTCCTTGTTGATCACAGGAGTTTAATGCTAATTGGTCCCTTTTGAGCTTGGTTAGTCTTAGATACAACGATTTAAAAAAAAAATTTTTTTAAGTGAAATATCTGAACACTTGCAAGGGATTCCATCTTCACACCAAGCATCGTCATAAAAAGCCCATTTGAGAACATACGAAGGGAACCTAAAGCAAACGTGGTAGAGACTCAAACATAATGAAAACAGAAGGCAGATATAAAGATAGCTTCAGAATGGTTATGAAAACTACCATCCTGGGGCTTGGAAAGACACCCATACATCCACAGATCGCGAGATGAGTGGGGGATTCACCATCGTCATCTTTACACTGACTTCAGATTTTGATGAGAAAAAAACTTTTGCCACATTCATGCCCTTGAAACAAGCGTTAGCCACCCCCCGGGGAAAGAGGATGAGTTCGTCTTGGAGCTTTACGTGGCTCCAGGGCTGAAGGCGCACTGATCTAAAAAGGAATGTGCACTCACAGATTCCAAGCAGTTAGGCCATAATTTCCATATAACTCTGGGAAGTCCCAATTCCTGTGAGCTAGGTTCCCTAGCAACCAAATGCTCATCTGAATGCTCCTTCCCACCCAGTTCCCTTCATCGGGGCTGTGGTCGCTCCTGAGCAGTAGGGTAGGAGGAATGGGGGGATCTTTGAAGATAAACATGGTGCCACTTTAAAGCATGGTAATAATTATCAGCGCTGGGTCTGATAAAAACAGGCCAAATAATGACTAAGATAAAAGATAAAATAAGTTTCATTTGCTGACATCACAATTTGGATATGCGGCTCATCCCTAAGGAGCAAAGGAAAAAACACAAGGTTTAAAATTTTTTGACAAGTTGGAGAAATCGATACACAGAGTCTGACTGCCGGAAGGGAAAGTGGACTGCAATGGCTTTGCGCAGGCCCAGCCGAGGCAGGTTTTGGAGTGCAGGCTAATCTTGAGGATGAAAAATTAGGGAAGGCTTCAAATCAGAAAACAAGCAGAAACCCTGGCAGTTTTCCCACTGCCCAATCAAATCCTTTAAGGCCACCAAGTCTATGATAGGCTATATCACGCAGAGAGTGGAGAGTAACTGCTTAATGCTACTGAAGAGGAGCAAACACTGACTTTTTTTTTTTTAAGATTTTATTTATTTATTTTTAGGGAGGGGGAAGGAAGGGAGGGAGAGAAACATCAAGGTGTGGTTGCCTCTCGCACGCCCCCTGCTGGGGACCTGGCCCGCAACCAAGGCATATGCCCTGACTGGGAATCCAACCCGCGACCCTTTCCACTCCATCCACTGAGCCACACCAGCCAGGGTGCAAACACTGAATTCTTAAAACTGATGTTAAAAATTCAGATAGATGTTAGGAAGATCTGCCACAGTAGATCCAAGGATTTTCTTCTCTAAAATTTTAAGTGCAAAAATACTAACTTTTCTGGGATGGGCCTCCACAGAGCAAGGGGATAGATTAGCCCTTGAAGTTCTTAAAAGATAACTCTGGACAAGAAGTTGGGAACATGGCATTTGGGCCCAGAAAACCTTCATGGAAATCCTATCATGTAGCTTGAGCTGACCCTTGGACACCATGTCCTTCTCTCTAAGCATCAGTTTATTCATCAGGTACAGGAAAACCATATCTAATTCTTCCTGGGACTCTTATCTAGATGAAATGGATTAATGCACATTGTATCTGGCCTAGAGCATATGCTTGACAAATGTTTGCTGCTTATGATGCTGTCCCTTCAAAAATCTCTCAGAATAAAGTTTAAAATTGGTCATGATAATATATTGTATAATGATACAAAAAATTATTTCAGTGGCAAGGAATTCATTACCCTACCTATAGTTTTACCTGGTGATATGTGTACTTGCATGTGTACGCCACAAAATAATATAATAACATTTTTTGCTGCCTGACCGGACCCTAAGAACAAATCTTCACGTGTTCACACAATCAACTCAAAAACCATTGTCACTAAATGAGAAACAAAAAGCACCAAGTGTTTCACATCTAACAGGAGTTTTTCTCAAGGACAAATTTAGTTGTTTCAGTTTTGTTAGCCTACTCCTGAGTCTGGATTTTCGCTGTTGTTGTTGTTTGCCTCTCTTTTGTTATAAAATAATCACATGGCACACGTACAATGTAATGTAGAAAGGCAAAGCGAGTGTCTACATACTTACTCACAGAACATCACACACGCCTTTGAAGTCCCACGTGTAGCCCTTCCTAATCACACCCTCCTGTCCATCCCCAGAAGTAACCACAAACCGCCTGCGTTTCATGTTAATACGTTCCCTTGATTTTCTTTATAGGCTTCCCATATGAATCAATCCTAATGTTGCTTTAGTTAACATTTTTGGAATTTCGCATAAATGAAATAAGGCTGTATTATTCTCGTCTGGCTTTTCCACTCACTGTTAGGCCTTGTGAGATTCATCCCTGTTGATACACGCAGTTGTAGGGTACCCTCTCTACTGTGTATTATAAATGACCCACGGTTTCTTCATTGAACGTACTGTTGATAGACGTATAGGTCGTTTCTGGTGTCGTGCTGTCATGAATAGCACTGCTCTGAGCATCCTTGCATGAGTGTAAGAGTTTCTCTAAGGCAGAGCTTCCCATCCTTTGTCACAACCCAACTTATAGAGCAAATAATATTAGAATGGCGACCTGATGTTAGCAGACAAAACTGTTCGTGCTCCAGGCTTGCGGTCTGCTCTGCCGCCTTGCTTTGCTGTCCTGCAGCCTAGGGAGTTAGGGGACCCTTTTATCAGGTATTGCAAACTTCTTTCCCAGATCACTATGCCAGTTTTTACTGTCACCAGCATCGCGTGCACTTGCCCTCTGCTCCACACCTTTGCCCAAAGCTTGATGTCGACCAATCTGGTAGGTATTAACTGGCATTTCGTGATGGTTTTAATGTTGTATATTATACTTCCTCTATGATTAAAGCAGTAGAGTCCTAGAACATGAAAGGACAGACCAGAAGATGCAGAAAAACGGCCAATTAATTACTTATGGAAATTATGTACATGAGAGGGGCATATCTCAAATCAGTGGGGAAAAGATGGACTTTCTAATAAGTGGTTTGTGATATCCAGATAGCCATATGGGAAAAAGAGAAAATTGGAACCATTCTCCATACCATACATGGAAATAAATGCCAAATGGGTCACAGATTTATATGTTAAGAATAGCCGAGGAACTAAATTTGTGGTTTTAAAATACAGATCAAGTATTTACAGATAAAATTTTATTGACTGAAATAAATTGAGTGAAATTTTATTAATACAGAAGAACATTTTGTGACCAAACTGAGATGTGCAAGAATATGGACCTAAATATTCATGCAGCTGTTCACTTGCCCCCAGTGCATTGAGCCATCCACTTAGTTAAGGAAAAATAATGTTCCAGTTCAGGCTTTGTTTTTGATTTGCAAACAACCCCCACAAACAAAAACAAATCTTTCCCACTATGATGTAACAGCAAGACTGGAAACAACCATATAGCCAAATGAGTAAATGTTGGCATATTTACACAATAAAGTCTTGGTAGCTGCAAAACACAATAAAAAAAGTCTTTTAAAAATGGCTCCAGAGTGATCTCTGAAATATACTGTTAAGTGCAAGAAGCAAGGTACAGAACTATAATATGTTATTTTTTTTAGGGAAGAAACAAATTTTGTTTGTTTACATTAAATAGAAACAATATGCATACATATGTATACATAAAACATACCTATAAACATACATACATATCTACATATCCACGTCTCAGTAGCTAGATATACACACATATATACTTCCCTAATTCTGTCCATTTGAACAGACCTAGAAACAACCATGAGCCCAGAGGCAATGAGAACCCCTAACACCCAGACTATGGTCTCTAAATACCATTTACCACTAGAAAGATCTGGGTCAGGAAAAGTACTAGATAAGTCTGAAATGTCTTGTTATACCAGAAAGTAAAGATGTCATTAAAGACCACCATAGTCACGTCAAAAGGATTCAGGAGCCAATTTAAAGAACAGGCTCTCACGGGCCAAAGGAATGTGAACTTCAAAAGAAGTGGCTGCAAAGGATAGAAGCACATAAAATGTATTAAAATCCATGAGTCCATAATGATACTTAAAACAAAAACAAACAAAAAAATAAAACCCCTCACTGATTTTCTTTGGAAGATGCTAGAAAATCAACTCATTGTTTGGAACATTATTTAATATAGAGGGAATGACACTAAGCATTAACATTCCCATATAAATTATACCCAGAGGTAACCAAATCATTGACATAGTTGATTTCTTCTTGATAGAAAAAGTCCAGCTAACAAATGCAGAAGGGATGAGAAAATATCATTTTACAATCCTTAGCGGGGGAAAAAACATAGCTAAGCAATGACCATCAGTGGTTTCTGAAGAGCCTGAGGAAACTTGATAATGGAAAGATCTGGTTGACAACACCGGAATCCATGGAATCCACGGAGCAGTCTATTCCCACTTCTATTTAACAATCGAATGAGAAATTCTGAGAAAAGCTCTTCAGTCCTATTTTACTGCTGCCGGCGACAGTTCCGACCGCGCGCCACCTCTCCGCCCGCCCTCTATTCTCCCGACTCGAGGCCCGCCCCGCCCTCCTGCCCCTTTGACAGCCCGCACTTTTTAGTCTCCTTCCCTGTTCTCTTCCATCCACAGCCCGCAAAGGCTGGTGTTCCTGGGGCTCACTGCTCCGTTTTCTTCTCCTGCACACTTTCCGCGGACGATCCCAGGCCAAACCGGGTAGCTTCCGCGACCACATTTACAAAAGTCCTCTTTCATTCTTCGTTCATTCATTCAACGTCAACGACTATGAGCTGGGCCGGAACTGTGTGGTAGGTGTTCCGGGGATTCAAGAGGATCAAGGCAGATACACAGAAAGCCCCCAGCTTACGAGTTGTGGACTTAATGATGCTGTGCAAGGGATACTCATTCAGTACAAGACGCGCTTCATCTGTCAGCTCTGATCTTTCCGCTGGCTAGTGACACGGGCAGTGGGGAACTCTCGCCTGACGCTGGACAGTGGCAACCCTAACAACTGAAACCCTACAGTGTGTTGTGTCGCCCATGTTTTTTAAATATTGTGTTTTGTGCTTTCACATCCCATCGCGTCTACAAAATTCCCATCTATATCTCCTGCTTCTGATGAGACGAATTAGAGGAGGGCAATTACAGATGGTCCTAGAGTTGGAATGAGCTTACATTCTAATAATGCAAGTGTTCTGAGCTCGCTAAAGTAAGCGAGGCTAAGCTATGATGTTCGGCAGGTTAGGTGTATTAAACACATTTTTGATTTACGATATTTTACCTTATAATGGGTTTATTAGGATATAACCCATCTGTGGGGGGATGGGGTATCAGTATTTGAAGAATCCCAAGATAAATGTGCAATTACCAAGGTGGTAAGTGTGTGCAGGCAAGGTACATGGTGGAACAAGAAGACAGAGGGATCTAATCTCATCGTGGAGATAGGGAATAATTCCCCAAAACAATGATGACTGAACTGAGATCAAATCCATAATTCTGTCCCAAACTTCTCTTCTGAATTCTAGACCAGAATTTCAGTATACCTCCATCTAAGAGTATAAGCATCTCAGATTCAACATACTCCAAGCTGCGTTAACTATCTTTCCTCCCAATGCCTGGATTCCCCATCTCAGCAAAAGACAGTGGGACCCATCCAGAGACTTGGCAATTATCCTTTACGCTGTCTCCTTCGTCACTCTCCATTCCCGACGTGTCACTGAGTCCTACCACTTTTGCTTCCATTTTTCAGGTATCAGTTCCCATCATGTCTTTCCAAGTCAGTACCAGAGTTCGCTGGCTCGGGATCCAGTCTCTGTGTCACACTCCAAGCTCTTACCCACACTCACGAAGGAACCATCTATCATACGAACTATGCCTCTCCCTGTTTATAGTCTTTCAGGGCCTCTCACTGCTTAGATTCTGGGCAGCAAGTCCAAACACTGCTAGGAAGCCACGCAGAGTTCGTCAGTCTCCCGTCCCATCGTGCTCCAGTGCCTGTGAAAACTCCAGGCACGATGACCCATTTCCAGCTGTCTCCACATCATTGTGTGTCTTCTGCCTGAAATGCCTTATTCCATCTTCCACCTGCCCCCAAACCCTTTTAGCCCCAAATGCCAGCCTGTGAACTGGTCTATGAATCCACAGTAAAGTGAGAAAAATAAAATTAGCAAACCAATGTCAGCCCCCTAATATTTCTGGAAATGTAAACAATGCTCTAAGGGCTCTTGTGTAGCTTTTGGGTGTCATCCTAATACTCCCTTCTCTGAGAAGCCTTCCGGGACCTGTCTATGTTGGGAAATCATATAGCTTATTGTCCAAACTGGAAGACTTTTAAAGGCAAAGGGGGTGCCATTAATAACAAGGCTGAACAATGGGCGCAGACCAGGACTGCCCCAGGGACCCCAGCAGCATGGTGGGCCCACCTCCGGGCAGAGTTGGCTGCTCTCTTCCCTCAACTCCCGAATCGCCTGTATTCACTATATACCACGTGTTTGCGTGTCAACTCCCGCACTAGTCTGAGAATTCCACAAAGACAAGGCCGGGCCTTTTTTCTCTGCAGCGCTGGTATCTCAGTGCCAGGTACAGAGATGATGAAAACTGTCATCAACGAAAGCAAACATTTATTTAATAAATTGTCTGAGTAAGAAAGATTAGACGCCCTAGCCTTGGCCAACAAAAGAATTTAAAAAGTCCCATTATCTTTTCTCATCCCAGACAACACCTCCTCATTTGGCTAAAGAGAGTTTTAGTGGGAACAAAGTCTTCACGGAGAAAATCTATAAGCCTTAGACCAATGGCCAGCTGTCAATCAACCAACAGCTCCTTACTCAGCATAATACATTCTTAGGGCCCAGTGGGTATAATACAATAGCTTACGATGTACAGGATGACAAAAAAAAAAAGTATAAACGAAAATGAAAACTAATAATGAAATAAAATAAACACCAAATAAGTGTTACAGGAATTCATGGAAGGCAAGGAAGAAACCACTCTTATGGTCAGAAAAGCAGGTCCCTGGAAGTGATGGGATTTGAACTAAGAGTTGAGAAATGGCTTTGACCACGAGAGAAGCAGAGAGGAGATGCGAGGCTGGTTGGGGTGGGTGCTGGGGAGCAAGGGTAAGAAGATTTGGGGAGATGCATCTAGGCTGTCATGCATCATTTTCAGCAAATATTAAGCCACTCAAAAAGACTCCTGGATTCTCATCTGCTCTCTCAAAATAGTAACAGTATCTGCTTGAGACACGCCATAAGATACATAGATTGCCTTTTCCTTTAGGACGTCTTTAAATTGTAAAAGTGTGAAAACATTATCTTAGGAAAATTATACCTTTGGCAGAACTTTCAGGTAGAACTGCTGAAGTTACCCCTTGGCATGGATTAACTCTTTGAAAAGTTCTCTGCAAACCACAGCCCGGCGGCCTACAGCACCTCCTTACTGTGCACCTGGCCTTTTAATCTTCTCATGAAAGAAATCATGATGTCAACACAGGGGCATTACTGAGCTGCAGGCAACCATGGGTAGGCCTTCCTGTCAACTTTGGGGTTCAGGGAGACGTTTTCAGAAGTGGCAGTCATACACACTGCTCCTCTTGAGTTGCTGAGTGTGTCTCACCTATACCACCAGCACCAGTGACAATGGGTATGAAAACTGTCCCCACACTCATTCCCCTTGTCCTACCCTGCTCGGACAGGGAAAACCTTAAGTGGCCAAGGCAGGTCGACTATGTCCTGACCTACGGCTTGACGATGAACTGAAATTACTACGAGATCCACCGCACTCAAAAAAAACATACGCCCATCAGAGAAAGGGAATTCTTACTTAAAAACCATTCTTTCTGCTCTGTTTGAAAGCTCCTTCTTCCAAAAGCCCTAGAGCTCTCAGGATATTGCATAACTAGTATTGGGTCTACTTTTGAAATACAGTTTTAGAAAAAGACTAAACCAAGTTTGTATGTAATGAGTCAAAAGGATGTGTTTTTCCAGTGGTAATCTTCAGTTTAATACTTTTTCTCTCCCTGACCCTACTGATTGGGTCAACAGAGGCCACAAACTTATAGGGAAAACCAACAATATCAGGTGTAACATGCTTGGCATTAATGTGTCCCATTAGCTTATAAAATTTTCACAGAGCACAGTAAAACCACAACAAATGAGGAAACATTTGGTTCAAGTTACAGTCATATTTATTTAACCAGCATTTATTTAACCAAAGGAGAAAAAAAATTCAAGGTAATGAGGATGAAATTAAATCAACCATTCTGTCATTAGTAAGTAGATTTTAGCGGACAATAAAGCCTTTCAATGATGCTATTATGAAAATCTACAAAATGCTTTCCAAGATTTGTTGGTCAAATCTTTCAAAATAACAATAATCATTGAGCTACTCCTTTATCTATTACCCAACATTGGATGTAAAAGCTAAGTGACGTGAAGAAGAAAGTACTTCAGCTATCATTATATGCCTCAAGAACCTTAAAAATTAAAAAAAAAAGAAAAAGTGGAATCAAATGTGAAAAAGAGAGGCAGAAAGATCCCTAAATTTGAAGGTGCTCTAATTCCGTTTTTTTTTTTTTTTTCCTGCAGGGTACAAAGCACATGGACTTCGACGCATGGATGCTATAAACACACCTGCTGAGACGGCTGAGCCCAGGAAACAGGCAGGGGCAAGTAGCCCGGAAGATCTAAAGGCCTGATGGAGGGAAGTGGGAGTAATACGTGGGGTGCGGGGCAAAGCAGGGCAGGGCAGAGGGACCCTGAGGGCAGCAGTCTACACTTGACAGAGAGGAGGGAGGGGTCAGAGAGAAGGTGGGGTCTGGTAATGGTAAAAAACTGGCGGAGACCATTCCGACATAGAGCACCCAAGTCTCGCAGGCAAAAGTTAGGGGCTGGGATAAGAAGCAGGAGGACCCATGGATGGAAATCTGTGGGAGAGAAAACCATGGGAAAGCTTCAGAAATGAGAGAAAGGTGAAAGGGACTTTTGGCTTAAAGCAGTAAGGGGTAAAAGCAGCCCGAAGAGAGTGAGGGGCCGAGCCCAGGATGCGGGCAGCCCAAGTGCGTTCGCTGCTCGGGACAGGTCTTGAGTTTTCTTGTTTTAAGTTATTTTAGGGGGAGCAGTAGTGATTACTGAACATTGGCTCCCTTGGGAAAATCTAATAAACCAAGCTGGAAGGCTACCTGAGCTTTCCCAGGATTTGATCCAGGCACATCTCAGGAGAGACACAGCCCCACCCCGACCCCCCACATGGGAAACCCTGGGGAGTATGGCTATGCAGCATAGCAGGACAGGCTACACGAAAGGACTTTGAAAACCTTTCATGGTCTTTCACTGAATCCCTCAGACACAAAACATAACGACTAGAAGGACAATCATGACTGAGGAAGTATTTGTCAAATATGGATATGATAGCTCTTCCAAATCAAGGTGCCCACCCAGAAATTCCAATAACTGCAGACATCCTTACCCTTGGTGTGTTTACTTTCCTGTCATGTATTTTTCAACATTTAAAAATCCTACCTGAGGCACATACCATGGAGCTCTTAGTAAACAATCGCACTGATTTATTAAAATGGAAGCCCGCATCTAATGCACTTCCAAGGAGGGTTGGTTTTTTTTTAATTTTTATTTTTGATACCTTCTAGATCTTAACTACTTAGGTTAATTCCACTCAATTCAATCACTCATTGAGTGACTTCCAAGTGCAAGTTAGTGTGCTGGCTGCCGCTTGTGGGGGTTGCACAGATGCATCTTCTCAGTGTCCGTTTCAGGTTGGGGGAGCTGCATCTCCTTTCATGAGTGTGGAGAGAAAGCAAACTTTTACATTATCTGACCAGCCTGCAACCCCCTCGGAAGTGCACACGTTTATTTAAAAAAAAAAAGAAAAAGTCAAGGAACTTCCTTATACCTGGTGACTGCAGACACTGCTGTGCGTTCATTTCTACATTCATCCTAGCCAAGTTTACGTCCAATCGCTCTTGTCATAATTGCATAACCATGGCATGTCAAGTTCTTTCTTGTTGCAACTGTAACTTGTAAAATTAAACTTCACAACTGAGATAGTCAGATAGTCAAGCTAAATAAATGCCTACTTTAAAAATACGTGTATATATCATTTACATGCCATTTCTGATAAGTTCTTGAATTAAGATCTCTGAAAGTCACAACTGCCACCAGTTGTAAAATACAGTTTCAGTGTTGCAATCCTCCCTGCACACAGGCCCTGTCCCTGTCTTCTCAGTTTTCTAAGCAGCACGTTACACTGATCTATTGCAATCTGCTTTTCCTGCTTTAATGAGAATCTAATTAATCACAACATTTACTTTTCCCATGCTAAGGGACTGCTGAAATTTCAAACAAGGACCATAAATGGTCCCGAATGCCCTTGTCTGTGCCTCATTTGGCTCCAAGTTGTATTGGTAAGTTCAAGTGAGGCTGGTGATGCTTATCACACTAAAGACCCTCTGGGAATGAGTCACTTGCCCTCTCCTGCCCTTCATGGGAGGTGCCGTGCCTCCCTCTCCCAGCCTGGGACACCCCATTCTCTAACAGAAAATACCCAGCGAAGGGGGCCACTAAGAGCCCGGAGCCAGCTGTTTGGTTTGTAACACCCAAGGTCCGCCTGGTCAAAACTCCTCCACGGGGCTGACGTGCCATCAGCCTGGAAAGGGTCCTCCCCACGGGGTGGGTCACCTTCTTCCTTGGTAGGGTTTTTGAGTCAGTCACAGCAAATAGCACCAATTAATGAACAAGCCCTTGATTTATACCCTGGGATTCTTCAAGAAGCTCAAACTACTTCAGAGAGTGGCCTATTAACTCCCAGAAACCCATGCTTCACAATGAAGTGAGATGGGGTTGGGGGTGCGGGGGTGGTGAGGGGTTGAAGGATAAATTACTAGCCAAGGAAACAAAATGATCAGCTCTCTGAACCACTGAAACGGAGTCAGTGCTGAAGTAGGAAGCTAGAACCTCAGGGTCCTTCTAGGATAAACTTTTAACAATGGCAGTAAGACCTTCCTACCAACCAAGGACATTTTTCTTGGAAATCTGTCCAAACGGAGATAAGCCTGACCAGAAATGCAGCCCACTCCTCCTCAGGCATCCCCTCAGCTCAGAGCTGAGTTTGCTGTCTTTGTTGCTTTTCCGAATAGCCTTCCAGGCCCCTTCTCTGAGCCCAGTGTGCACAGCAGGAAACTTGAAGGGAGGTTAATTTCAATGTCTCATTTGTGATTGGTGAAGCGCTAGTCCCAGCTGTGGTTTAATGCAGATAAAGGCACCCAGCTGTCCTGTCATCACCACTACTTATGTAGCAGAACAAAAACAGGTGATCAAAGTCTAAATGAATTTCCATGTCTGATCAGTTGCTTTTCCAAACAGCCAACATAGAACATGTTCTATTGATCCTACAATCCAGCTCTGGAAGTATGAAAAAGGGGAGAAAACTCCCAAATTGAGCATCTTGGACTTAAAGGCCCTTCAGAAACATCACCTCCCCCCACCCCATCCCTAGAGAACTAAAGCAGGGAGGCCCATGCAACTGAAAGGTTTTTCTCCTTAGGTAGAAGGTGAGCCCCACTGCAGGGAGTAGGGAAGTGTTCGCAACATCTGTCTGTATAATGAACCTGTCACTCCCCCAAACAGTCCATACTGTTTCCTTAAAAAAAAAAAAAAGAAAGAAAGAAAAAAAGGACTACGTGAAATCTGTGGTGTGTCAGCCCCCGCCCCACCCCGAACGTCTGAGTCACAGCCTGTGTGTCTTTACTGAGGTTCTAGGTGACCAGGGTGTATCACTTTCAGAGTTGCTCCAATAGACAAACTTATGGCTGTCTTCCAACCACACACGACACAATCGCTATCTATTTTAAAACAATTTTCCTAACCCACATGTGATGGAAGATACCTCCTACATAGGTCTTCAACTTCCTATTGGAAACAAAACATTTCTGTCTCACACTGTGCTTGTCATCTGTCAGGACTAATGCTTGTTTGTGTATGTGTGTGTGTACATGTGTATATCCATATATTATATATGGATATATATGGAAAAAATATATATATATATATTTTTTCCGACCACGCATCTCTTGGAGCAAAGAAAGCCACCCCAAATTTTACCATCGTGCCTGAGCCAATTATGAGCTTTGGAAAAGGAATGAATAGGAGAGCCCTTAAGCCCAGGGACTTCTTTCACACAAACAGTAAGTGAAAAAGATAAATAAAACCTCTCGGTAGAGGGAGGGGGCGGGGTGGATGATAGAGGAAGGGCATTGAGCAGCCGACCAAAGGCAGCCAAGGCGGCCGCACTTAGCGAGCTGCCTGCATAGAGGAGCGAAATCTTTTCCTTGTTCAATAATCAAGCACTCTCTGCCAGCCTCCCATGGGCACGAGTAATAAACACATCGAGGTGGGCAAACAGATGCACCGAGACCAGCCACCCCCTCCAAAAGGTCAAAACTTCAGAAACCCCGGGGATCACAGCACCCTCAAACACATCCATCAGTCGCAGCGGGAGAAGGGAGGCTCGGCAAAGGATTCTGAATTTTGTGGGGTTTTTTTTTTTTCCTTCCAAGCTCTGGCTTGCAAAGTACGGCAGCTACATGTAAAGCTAGAGAGGGGCAGGAAGGCTGAGGGCGGCAGGGGTGCGGGTGGGAAGGGAGGGGTGCCTAACACCAGCCACCCAGGCCTCAATCTGACGAAAGCCGTCAGCAGCCCCAACCGCATCCCACCCCTCCGACCCGCCAGCAGACGCCCCCTGCAGCGACCCCCACCCCCACCCCGCACCCCGGCTTCCGTCCCCCGCAGCCCGACCAGCCCAGCACCAGCAGCAACCCCGGCCCGGGCCGCGCGCCGGCAGCGCCACGACGGTGGCTCCCATCCCTTCCGAGCGGCAGACACCCCCGAGGCCTCCCTCCCAGCCCACCCGGGCGAGCGGGGAGAGTCGAGCCGGGGCGCGCACCGCCGCCAGCTCCCCACGCCCCGGGGCTGTCGACGGCTCCTGCTTACCTTGGGCGCTCGCGGGGGGGCTGAAGGTGGCCACCCTCCCGCCCCCCGCCCCTTTCCTCCGCTCCTGGTTTCTTCCTCCCGCCTCCTCCTCTTCCTCCTCCTAACCACCGTGTGTCCGGGGCTCCCCCTCCTCCCCGCGGCGGGGAGTAAAAGCCGAAAACCCCGAAGCCTGGCCCGCGTGCGTGCAGGCGGGAGGCGGCGGCGCGCGGCCAGCTCGCCAGTAACTGAGCGCGGCGCGCGGCTCCCAACTAAAGTGTGAAAGAAGCGGCGGCCGCGGCTGCCGCGGCAAGGAACGTCCCCCCCCCGCCCCCCCACCGCGGGAGTGGGCAGGGAGCGAACGAGGGAGGGGACAGGCAGGGAGGGGACCTCCTTGCCCAGTCACTCACTCGAGGGGCGGGGGCAGCCAGACACTCCCCCACAGCCTGGCCCTCCCCGTGCCCCGCTCCCGCGCGTCCCGCTCCCCTCCCCCCCGGGAGGGCCTGCGGAGGCTGCGAGGGCGCCGCGCACCGGAGGAAGGGACCCGGCGAGAGGGCGGTCGGGGCTGCGAAGGGCTGCGGGGAGGGAAGGAGAGGGAAGGACCGGCTTGTGTGAGCGTGTGTTTGTGTTTGTGTTTGTGGGCGCGCGCCGCGGGGCCGGCGGGAGGGGAGAACGCGGCGGGAAAGCTGCGTGCTGGGCCCGTCACCCGGGCGGTGGGGTGGAAGCTGCGGGGCGGCTCGGAGGCCGGGAGGGCCCAGCTCTGCGGGAGACCCAAGGCCAGTCCGTGGGCCCAGCCCAGCGAGCCGCGCCTGCTGGATGCAGACGGAGAGAAGGCCGGGCATCCTTGGCGCGCCGTGCAGCCCAGCGGCCCCGGCCCTGCCACCAAGCCGCCTCCACCCTGCCCTGGAGCAGTGGCGCCTGCAAGATGAATGAAGCTTGGGCGACTCGGCGCTAGCGGCAGTGGGAGAAAGAGTCGGGCGCACCCCGGGTCCAAGACTTGGCGCCCTTCGCCCCCTCCCCGCCCTTCCCGGCCTCTTGGGAGCAAAGGGCGGAGGCTGAGCCTGCTAGGCACGTCTGGGGTGGTTTGGATTCAGAAAGATTGCTGTCTACCACTTTATCTGTTCCGGTTTTTGTGGATTCTCACAAGAGATCAACCAATTTCCCATACTCTGGGAAAAGGTATTTTCCTTCTTTTACCGGTTAGATTGGGTGTTTGGTGTGTGCACTTAATTGATCTTTCAGTGTTGATAGCGGCTGGATGCCTTTGTGCAGCCTCCCCCCCACCCCGCCCCCGCCCTCCACTTCGCTGCTCCTTCATTGCCCTGGACACATGAGGAATGTCAGACCTCCAGGATGAGGACACCCAAGAAAACAATAGGGGCAAAAAAGAGCTTCCAAAAAAGGGTCCCAAGGATTACACACAAACCCTATCATTTCTCACTTTGAGCCAAGATGAAGTTGGGAAATGGAAAAGGACACATCAGAGCTGTGACAATGACTGGAGACACTTAACTGGAAAAACAAAATCATAATTTAATATAATGAGATGAGTTCATAGCCACCCATAATGGCTAGGAAGTATGCCTTTTGGGAAAAAAAAAAAACAAAAACGATTGTCTAAGTGGGCTCCCTTTTTCCATTTAAAAGGCTAGTACCACATTGTTTTTGAAAATGACTTGTATTCCATTTTTTATTGTATTTTTTCCATTACCATTTAACCCCCTTACGCCCCTCCCCTCAGCAATCATACCCATAGGTCTTTTTTTCTTTTTTGCTCAATCCCTCCACCCCCTAAACTCTCCCCACCTGCAAGAGCTGTCATCCTGCTCTCTATCTAGGGGTCTATCTCTGTTTTGCTTGTTAGTTCAGTTTGTTCATTCGATTCCACATATGAGTGAAATCATGTGGTATCTGTCTTTCTCTGACTGGCTTATTTCACTTAGCGTAATGTTATTCAGGTCAATCCATGCTGTCACAAAGGATAAAATTTTCTTTTTTATAGCCAAGTAGTATTCCATTGTATAAATATCCCATAGTTGTTTTATCCACTCGTCTGTTTTGTAAATTTGTTTTATTTTTAGAGAGGGGAAGGGAGGGAGAAAGAGAGGGGAAACATCAATGTGTGGTTGCCTCTCGTGCGCCCCCTACTGGGGACCTGGAATGCAACCCAGGCATGTGCCCTAGACTGAGAATTGAACCAGAGACCCTTTGGTTCGCAGGCTGGCACTCAGTCCACTGAGCCACACCAGCCAGGGCTCACTCATCTTTTGATGGGCACTTGGGCCGCTTCCATATCTTGATGATTGTAAATAATGCTGCAATGAATATAGGGGTGCTCATGTTCTTTAAAATTAGTGTTTTGGGTTCCTTTGGATATATTTCCAAAAGTGGGATCGCTGGGTCAAAAAGCAGTTCCATTTTCCTTTTTCTGAGGTATCTCCACACTGCTTTCCACAGTGGTTGCACCAGTCTCCATTCCCACCAACAGTGCAAACTACCCATATTATAGTTCATTTTTCTTTTTGGAACCAGACCACTTTGTAGTCTAGCCTCCTGAAAAGGGGTGGTAAAGAAGGGAGGGTATGCTAATTAAGATTCCTACCAGGGGCTGCCAACCAACATCTCATACGCTAGGTGACTTGTTTCATTTCTTTTAGCCTTTCTTTCTTGTCTGTAAAACAGGATTGATAGACTAGCTCCTACCTCATAAGCTTTGTTATAAAAGTAAAAGGAAAATAAAATGAGGTGGCCATGTGTGCGAAACACTGCATAATTTCTGAAAAGAACTCCCTAAATATGAGCTGTTATTTCAGATACATAGCTTAACCCCAAATTTAGCAGACTTTTTTTTTCCCTCTTTGCATTCTTTCTTAAAGTTGAGGGGGGAAATCTATCTGCTGGATTCATCCCCAAATGCAGTCAGCCCTTCTCTGGGGTGTTTAAGCCACACCTGAAAGCTTCTCCTATGGTAAAGTGAAAGAAGTGAATAAGATACATGTGATACTATAGAAGGACCCCAGAGGATTGCAAGCTTTGGTGTTTCTCCACCTCTTTCCTTCCCTCCTCTACACAGGCCACCCTGAATAGACCAAGCTCTATAAATGTTGACCTGTCTTGTATTCTGTCCTGTCAGGGCTGGGAACAGTGACTAGCCATGTAGATTTCCTGAGGGCAAGGCATTGCGGGGCTTTTTGGACTTGACATCCCAAAAAGTAACAGAAGGCCCCCCAACAATCCCCTTGTACACGTGTAAGTTATAGAACATCCATACTGTGCCCATTTAAAGTAAGTTTTCACTTATTCAAAGTAATACATCTTCATTGTAGGATACCGCTGACCCTTGTACAATACAGGTGCGAACGGTGTGGGTCCACTTAAACATGGATTGTTTTCCAATAAGTACCTGTCCTGTTTTTGATGACCCACAGTTGGGAGTCCACAGAAGCAACGGGCCAACTATATGCATTGATCTACACTATTTTATAGGGGACTTGAGCATCCCACAGATTTTGATACCCGTGGGGGTCCTGGAACCAGTCACCCACAGAAACCGAGGGACAAGTAAGATTTGGAGGGAGTCAAAAGTTATGCATGGGTTTTCTACTGTGCAAAGCTTTCATCCCTAACCCCTGTGTTCTTCAAGGGTCAGCCGCATTTAGAAATTTCAGAAGCTCACCCAAGCATCAAGAAAATTAAAATCACCATAATCCTACCATGGAGAGAGAAACACTCAGTGAGTGCTTCAGGTATATCCATTTTCCCATCGTTTATTTCACTATTATTCAATTACCAAACATTTAAGTACCTAGTTAGGGACTGGACAACTTCCCAGGGCCAAGAACAGGTTGTATGTTAGCGTTGTTTGTTTCTCAGTAGAAACTACTCCTTAGGAGCAATATTTTATATGGTAGTGAGACTTTCAGGACAGTCTACAAAAAGTCCGTAAAAGGAATCCCGTAATTAAATGACAGCGCTGACCAGAAACGACCCAGGTTCTGTAGGGTTTGAAGCACGTACCATCTGGGGAACCCTCTTAAGACCAGGAAGACAAAAGTACAATACTCCTAGGAATGAGAGGTCATGAACTGAAGCCCCTTTTGCTTCTCAGTGCACCCTCTTCGGTGCTGGAATGTCTGTAGAAATTAACTTTTGATAAACGATTAATGTGAAAACTCATTCCTTGGATCGATAGGACCCCTCTCCCTCCTCCTTCCCAAAGCAAGAAGAATGGAGGCTTCCACTCCACACACATACACTTTTTTGCACACAGTCACACTAGGGGCAATGGGACTAAGGGGACTTCCAGCAAGGGCTGCAGAAGAGAAGGCAGGCAGTGCACCGTGGGTGGGAAGCAGACAGGCAGGACGGGGCACTGAGGCTCTGGAGGGACTCCTTAGGTGTCGGTACACACCGGAAACCATGCAGCAGGAGCTACCTGCAGATCTCTTTGGCCCCGGCTGGTGTGGCTCAGTGGATTGCACGCCGGCCTGCAAACCAAAGGGTCACTGGTTTGATTCCCCAGTCAGGGCACATGTCTGGGTTGTAGGCTAAGTCCCCAGTAGGGGGCACATGAGAGGCAACCACACACTGATGTTTCTCTCCCTCTCTTTCTCCCTCTCTTCCCCTCTGTCTAAAAATAAAATAAATAAAATCTTCAAAAAAAAAAATCTCTTTGGTCAGCACAAGCTAAATCTACCAGACATTTTATCACAGAATAATCTCTTTAGCTATTCATCATTATTAAATGACTATAAACAGACTTACGTCAAAAGAATGAAACATAGTTCTCCATTTCGCAAGTAATAAAACCCTCTCCTCTTTGCCCTTTCACTCCACCAGAATCTCTGAATTTCATAACTTCAAACACTCTAAATAGAATTTTTAAAAATGATATCTGTTTTTGGTCAGTAACATTTCATTTTAATCTTCAAAGGTATTATCACCATAATGATTTTTCTTCTATCCTTAACATTTTAACTTATGAATACTTGGCTCTATAGGACCACTCATAACACATAAATTTGCATCTTTTGTTCTTATTTTTAAGTAGAGTATTATGGATTGAAGGTTGGTATCCCCCAAAATTCACATGTTGGAGCCCTAGAGCCCAATGTGGATGGTAGTGGGAGGTAGGGCCTTTGGGAGGTGAAGTCCTGAGGGTGGGATCCACATAATGAGATTAGTGCCCTTATTAGAAGAGAGGAGGGAGCTCTCCCCAGCCTCCCAGCCCTGGCCCCGCCCTTCCACCCTCCCCAGGACACAGCCATCTGCAAGGCAGGGAAAGGGCCCTCACCAGGAACCTGCCCATGCTGGCACCCTAATCTTTCCTTCCAGCTGCGGAATTTTGTTATAGCAGCCCAAGCTGACTGAGACATATCGGTTCCCTTTACCATTGACTATAAAAAGGAAACAAAGGGAAAATGCACGTTGGTTGAACAAAAGAAAAAGAATAGTAAAAGCTACACATATAAAAATAATAAAAGCCTCTTGTGACGTATATAAATTTACAGGAATTCATTTTGTGTGATTTATGTTAAAAGGTTTCAATCAGGTTAATTTTCCTGAATAATCAGGTTCAAAGTAGCTTTGGAAGGATTATTCTAAAACAAGTAAATATCTTAACGTAACTATTATTCTGAAAGGTGCTGTATGAGCGATCCAGCATTGAGTTCCTGAGCTTTTGGGGTCTCTGTAGTCTTCCTCCCTTGCTGAAATGTTACAGCTTTAGACGGTTGGGGACATGCCACGTCTTTTATGTTAGCGCCATCAAGATTTGAAACGAGATGTGTGTGTGTGTGTGTGTGCAAATCTTCTTCCTTTGGTGGTACCACAATGCACGCAGAGAAAACACTCAATAAGCTGTTTTGGAGTGAGGGTTGTGTATGTATTTCCTTTGTAATGGTTAATTCTTATGATGCCACACAGCTCCTACTGACCAGTGGAGGACAGAATCAGAGCAGATAGATTAAAGTCAGTGCTAATAACTTGTTAATGGTTTTAATTGGCCTCTCCGTGATGTGCGAATTACTCTGAGTAACCTGCTTTTCTAGATCTGATAATTATGGCTCTTCTTTACTATTTATTTCTTCCTTAAGGTATGTATTTTTCTTTTATCTCGCTTTCTAAAACTGGGTAGACAGATGACGGAAAGGTGGAATTCAGTCATGTGAAGCATGGAGTGTTAAGAACAACGCATAACCAAGGTGTGAAACTCGGCCACAGGTAAGAGAAGGATGAAGAAGAGGGAGGGGAACTCCGGATACCCAGGTGGGGTCAGCTAAGCCCCCAGGTTGTCCCCTCCCTCTACTTCTCGGGGCCATGGCCTTGCCCAGTGACCAGAAGTTATCTCTCTCATGTGGAACCCCCTTTCCCAGGCCACACAACAGCTCCACCACCAAGGGTGTGACAGAGGAAGTCATCCCGTGCTTACTTAGACACCTTCTTAGAGTAACTGTCCTGCTTTCAGCTTGTATGTGCTGCTAGGATTGTTATTCCACTATATATATATATATAGGTTTTGTCCCTCCAATTAATTGTAAGCTCTGTGAGGGCTGGTGGTTTTGCTGTTCCTATAGCCCTCGGCCAGGCAGCAGGGCCTCCTGCAACCTCAGAGCTAAGGTGGTAATTAAATTGCTCTGATGCTGACGTATGGGCTCCACTTCGTAATGATGGAAAGCAAATACTGATATCCAGAAATTTCAGCAACTATGATACAGACAATATGTGGTTAAAAGCAATCTGTGTGTGTGCGTGTGCGCGTGTGTGTGTGTGTGTGTGAGAGAGAGAGAGAGAGAGAGAGCAGAAACTAACAAAATCCCCATTATTTTCATGTCTACCTCAACTTTGCCTCTTTGAACACAGCCTTTTCTGACTCCCTTTCAGAAAGTGAAACAATACTGAAGAGATCCATGTAAGGAGTAAAGTGGTAGCTTCCTTCCATATTTAACCAAGAACCCCTAAAACAACTAATGTCATTAGTTCTCATTACAAACCAGTTTACAGAACCTGTACTGGTTCTGATATTATAGACTGATTCCACATACAATTATTGAGAAAAACTTTTGTAACCCTCATCCGAGGATATATCCACTGATTCCAGAGAGAGGAAGGGAGATAGAGAGACTGAGAAAGAGAGAGAGGGAGAGACATCAATGTGAGAGAAACATCAGTAAGTTGTGAGAAGTGCATCGATCAGTTGCCTCCCAAATGTGCCCTGACAGGGGACCAAAACCATGACCTAGGTAGGCATCCTGACTGTGAATCGAACCCACAACCTTTTGGTTTAGGGGGTGATGCTCCAACCAACTGAGCCACACCAGCCAGGGCAAGAATTAAAATTTTTAAGAGCTAATAGAAAATATTGCTCCCATAGAGATATAAACAACCCGCTGTTTTCAGATTATACACTCGAAAGGAGAAAGGAAGGAAGGGGGAAATTCCAAAATAAATGTTTCAAATAGTTTTGGGGTGTTAGCATATAATCAGAGAGTCTTCTAAACTGCCTCATGTTTTGACTGAGTTAAGGCTCCCTAAAATGCTATGAAGCTATTTTTATTAAAAATATCTCCATTTTCTAGATGCAAAAACTGAGGAAGAGCAAGGTGAATTCATGAGGGCAAAGCCAAAGCCTTACTCAGCTAATAAGTGACAGGAACTCGCTCTCAGACCTGGTACTAGGCCACACCGTACTGACGGTAACCACTGGGCACGGAAAAGAACAATTTTATCTTCGGGAATCTTCTGAGTGGAAGGTAACCTCAGGGCACTTTCCACCTTCTCCGCTGTGGCCTCTCTCACCCATGAGGGGCCAGAAACAGATCGCATCTTCGGGTCGGCTACTCCAAAGGCTCCCATGGGTTCTCCTAGCCAGAAGACAATCAGCTGAGATAGGAGATTACAGAGCAAAGGTGGCTAGAAGGCTTGGAACATGACAGCATTTCCGTGCTGCCTCACCCATTTGATTAAATCAGTTCTTGGTCCTAAATAAACCTGTTGATGAAGGACAGCTTTACCTTATGCAAAATGCCCAGTGTCAGTGTCTGGTTATTGCGGTTATTAGCATAAATATTTATCATGCTTTCATCAGTTCGCAATAGCAGTTTACTTGTTTCCTCCTTTCCTCCTTGCTTGGTTCTGCCACCCCAGGGAGGGCCTTGGCCCCTTAACCAGTCACCTTGACTCCCAGCTCTCTGGTTGCCTCCAGCTCTTGTATGAGTCCAGCGTGAGGTCTAAACTTCTCCGTCATGTGCACAAAACCTTACAGAATTTGGGCCCTTTTCAGACTGATCCCCGTTCCAACTGCCACCTGGGTGGGCAACCCAGCCACCTGGCTGACTTGCTGGTTTTCATCCCTACTCTCCCTCTTTCCACCCCCTGACTTGCACGTGTACTTTCTTCTCTATGGACGACTCAAACCCTTACACATTTCAGAAGCTCACCTCTCAGCTGACACCGCCTGTTCTCTTCCTCTCACTAGTTCCGTGGCCGTATGCGAGCCACCTGGACCTCTCTGAACCTCAGGTTCTTCATGTGCAGTGGCAGGGCCATACTACGTGCACGGAGGATTAAAGGCCTAGCACTCCGCACATTCACAGAGCAGATGTGGGTGCTTTGCAAATGGCTGTTTCCATGTTATCACTTGTTCTTTGAGACCTGGCTTAAGTGTCGCTCGTTCTGAGAAGCTTCCCAAATCCCATGTAACTCCTTTCAAAGCATACAAAATACAGTGCAAGCTAGTTAGCATTAGCAAGAGAGTTAAGCAAAAGAAACCATAAAAGCTGCTATATTGCCTTTTTTGGTGGGGCAAGGGGTGGTGTCATATGTTCTTCAAAACTTGGGTTAGCTTGTTTCAGAAATATTAAAATGCTGTGGTTTCAGACTACGGTTCCTTAATGTCTCTCTCTCTCTCCCTCTCTCTCTCTGTCTCTATCCTTCTCTCTCTGTCTCTCTTTCTCTCCCCCCCCCCCGTAGAGTGATCTTTCTTTAACATTTCCCTGTAGAAATATAGTTAGATGGGGCACAACCCCTTTAAAAATGCTTCCTATCACTGCTGCTAACTGAACCCATGCGGCAGAAAATGTTTACTGAAATGTGACATTGTCAAAGCCCTCCCCACTCTCAGCTACAAAAGAGCTGTGACCTTTCGTCAGCAGGAAGTCACCTTGAGAGGCACTGTTCCAGCGCCACAGCTACACCCGCACCCTGGAGTGTGCCTGAGGTTCATTCAGAGTGGCCAACAAGCTGAGGACCCTGCCCTCATAGAAGTTTTATGAAAGAAATAATTCTAGTGGAAAGTAAAGGAGAGTAAAAGGATCCAGGGCAGACTCAACTAAATCATGCTACTACAGAAGTTGACCCATCGAGACTAGTCTGTGTTAATTTAACTTAGGTTGTTAACTATGAATTAAGGTAATATTTTACGGGGTTGCCCATGCTTGGTGTCACCAATCACTGCTCCCATTCCCACACCTGTCCAATCAGTTACAACCTCATCCCTTCAAATTTGTCCCTTCTCTCTGCTGTTACCACTGGAGAAGGTCCTTATCATGTCTTGTTGAATATGGAAGTAATTTCCCTCTTCCTTCCTCTATCCTTTTTCTTCTCTATGCCGACACCAGAATTCTGTGCTTTCACTTCCTAAGTAAGTCTTCCCTTCCATTTCTTCCTCTGTTTGTCCCAGCGCGGATACCACTGTCTCTTGCCTGGATCTTGTGGCTGTTCAACCTGTCTCCTTCACCCTTTGGCCTTGCCCCACCGAAATCCACCTTCTGCACACCAGCTGAAAAATATCAGTTCTCTGCCTAAAACTGTTCACTGCCCTTTTGTACATCAAAGGGCACCATCTAAAGGGTGAAAAGGTAACTCATGTACGAGAGAAAATATTTGTAAATCATACATATGATAAGCAATTGCAATCCAGAATATATATAAAGAACTCCTACGAGCCCACAACAAAAAAGCAAACAATTCAATTAAAAAGTAGGCAAAGGATATGAATAGACATTTCTTCAAAGAAGATACACCAATAGCCCATAAACACATGAAAAGGTGCTCAGCCTCACTCATGGTTAGGGAAATGGGAATCAAAACCACAATGAATTGCTGCTCTACACCCATGGAGGTGGCTGCGATGAAAAGAAAAAGAAAATAACAAGTGTTGGCAAGGATACGGAGAAACTGGAAGCCTCGTGTGTTGCCGGTGGGGATATAAAATGGTACGACTACTGTGAAAACCAGTTTGACAGTTTCTCAAAAAGTGAACCATGAAACGATCACATGTGGTATGTACCACAAAAATTAAAAGCAGGGGCTCAACTACATACTTGTGCATGAACGTTCGTAGCATCATTATTCACAGCAGCCAAAAGGTAGAAACAACCCAAATGTCCAACAACAGATGACTACATACATAAAACATAGTGAGCATGTATGTGCAATGAAGGCTTAGAAATGAAATTCAGGGACATGCTACTAATGGGTGAACATTGAACACGTGATGCTAAATAAACCGACACGCAGGACAAACACTGTATGATTCCACTTACGTGAGGTATCCAGAATGAGCAAATTCACAGACACAGAAAGGAGAATGGCGATTGAAAGTAGAATGTGGGTTGGGAGGGTGGAGGAAATGGGGAATTAATGCTGAATGGGTCAAGGTTTTGTTAGGATGACGGAAAGTTGTGTAAGTGAGTAGTGGTGGTGGTTGTACAACACTGTGAATCTACTTAATGCCAGTGAGTTAGAAATGGTTACGCTGGTAAACTTGATGTTATGTATACTTTACCACAATAAAAAAGGTTATTCATGGTCAACAGGATCAAGTCCCGGTTCCTTAGCATGGCCAACCAAATCTTTCCTGACCTCACCTCCAGGTTCACCTCTCCCATGTCTCCCTGAGATAAAGCCCTTGAACTAGGTTCCTCTCACCATGGGGTTCCATGCTCCCGTCTCCCTTCAGATCTCAGCTCAGACCACCTCCTCCAGGAAGTTCCCACTCCCCTTGACGCCTTATACTTAACTCAGAAACCCCCCATCTTTGCTTTCCATATCACTTAGACAGAGAGACTTCTACATGTCCCTCAAGGCGAAATTTTACTGTAGCCCCTCTGTGAAGCTCCCCTTTTCTTTTTCAGGCACGGTGCCTTCTCCCAGCATCATGGTCTTGAATCTCTCAATGCTCTTTTCCCTTTGTGTGGCCACTATTGGTTGACCCATCCGTCTCTCACTAGCTGGAGAGCTTCTCAAGGGAGGTGAGCACAACCCCTCAACACTCAGGCAATGGAAAGGAGTAAAAGACCCACTCAGAAACCCTTTCTGGATGAATGAATGTCTTTGAATGGCTATATCTCAAGTCCACTGCTTTTAAATGGGGACATGGGGAGAAAAGGCCCGTGTTCTCTTGGGAAACAGAGGAAGGATTTTCTGTATTTTTCCCATCAAAGCTATAGAAGGGCTTATTCTCAATCTATAAGAAAGTAAGCTCTTAAAGACATCCATGCTTTGTTTAAGTTTTGGTTGGTTGGTTTTCTTTTAGCTCTAAGGATATATTATGAAGACCAGAAGTTATTTTTTTTTCCTGGCTTTAAGAAGAAAAATACTAGGGGGAAAAAAGAGAAATAAACTTTTAATAACTTCCAGAATATATGCCTCTTTAAGGAAGGATATTTTGTTCAAATCATATAACATATCCCTACCTAAAGCCATTTCTTCATAATTTTTATTCTGACTTGTATTAGCCAATCTCTGCCTATTTAATATAAATCATTGTATCATCAGTCACTACTGTTTTCACTTTTCTCTACCAAAATCAAATGTTTACTTGTAGCCAAAGTCATTAAGTACAAACATCCATGAAAGTTTAATACAGAAAGAGAATAATAAGTACAAATTTTGAATACCTATCACACCAGGTGTGGCCCTCTCTACAATGCTGCCATCTGTATTCATTTGCAAGGGCTGCTGTAACAAAATTCTACTGAGTGGCTTAAACAACACAAATTTATTGTCTCACAGTTCTGGAGGCCAGAAGTCCAAGATCGATGGGTTGGTAGGGTCAGTTCCTTCTGTGGACTGTGAGAAGGAGCCTGTTCCATGCCTCTCCTCTAGTGTCTGGTGGTTTGCTGCAATCTTTGGCATTTCTTGGCTTGTGTGAACTCCATCCCGATCTCTACCTTCATCTTCACATGGCATTCTCCCTGATTGTGTGTGTCTATCTTCAAATTTCTCCTTTCTATAAGGACAGCAGTCATGTTGGATTAGGGGTCCACCCTACTTCGGCATGATCTAATCTTAACTAATTATATCTGCAACGATTCTATTTAAAAATTAGGTCACATTCTGCAGTACTTGAAATTAGGACTATGACACACAAATAGGGGAGCACGATTCAATCCGTAACAACAACACATTTAAGAATTTGTTGTTGTCCCCTTTTTACAGTGCATGAAATGACATTTAGTAGGTTAAGTAATGAACTCCAAGCAGAACAACGTGTGAATTGCAAAGCTGGGATTTGAAACATGGTCTGTCTGATTTCAAACCCCAGTTTCTTCTCATTATATAAGCAAAATACCTTCATTTCCAGTCTCTGTCTTATTTCTTCTAGGTTTAGTAAATGCTTGTCAACGTATTGAGTCTGGGCCTTTTCATTATTATATGATGATTTAGTTCTACTTCAAAATATTTATTGAGTGCCTTCTCTTACTTTAAGTATTTCAGGCACTGGGTTCAAAGATGACTTGAAACGTGGACCAGGTTTCAAGGCACTTAACATTTAATGGAGGAGACAGACGTATAAGCAAATCACTATTTTATAAAGAAATATTAAGTGTTAGGTACAGATTCAAGCAACTCTGTTGTAGAGGGAATACTAGTAATCAGTGGGATCCAGCCAATAATTTTTGTATCCTCGTGTGTATAACAAGAGGCTACAGGAAGGACCTTTAACACACACACTTTCTTCCTTCATGGGACTATTGGAGAAGTCCTGTCCACTAAGAATTAATTTCTGAAGCAGAGCCAGCTTCTAAGAAACCTGGTCTCAGCCTTTCTCTTCATTGATGCCATTCAACCTCTCCCAGTGAGTAGGACCTGTTCTTGAAACACTGAATGTTAGCATAAAGCTAAGTCCCTTCTCGGAGACAAATGATGAAGTTCCCATGAGAGAATCAGAGGACATTTCCTTCCTCGCCAGGATCACCCTGAAGGTCACAGATTTGCTCTTCACTGGGGGAAAGTACACAGGAGGTTGAACAAAGCCATTAATTTCTTTTCTCCCTCGTTACCAGAGTCAGCCTGTTAAAGGAAATATTTCTAACAAGACACTTCTTCAAAGCCATGTTATATACCTTGCCTTTGAAGTCATTAAATAAACTAGTTATTGTAGAACCTACATGACCACATAGCCCTCTCAAAATTCACTCACACACATACACACCCCCATAGGTCAGACACTCTTCATGAGCAATGATGGAATTCTTCAGGTTTCAAAGAAAGACCCCTTTGTAGATAGGCAAATATCTGTTTTAAAAATATTTGCAAGACCAGATCACTTAAGTTCTGTAACTTGAGCTGCAATAAGCATGAGAATCAGAGAAACAGAGACAAAGGCGGGGTGCACCTCATTTTAAAAGTGGAAGCTACAGCCCTGGCTGGTGTAGCTCAGTGGATTGAGGTCTGGCCTGCAAACCAAAGGGGCACCGGTTTGATTCTCAGTCAGGGCACATGCCTGGGTTGTGGGCCAAGTCCCCAGTGGGGGACATGTGAGAGGCAACCACACATTGATGTTTCTCTCCCTCCCTTCCCCGCTCTAAAAATAAATAAATCTTTTTTTTTTTTTAAAGGAAGCTACAGTTCTCTCACTCTCTGGTTTTAACTAGATGTGGCCCAAAAAAGGCTACTCAGTAACTTAGGTTTCTCTCTCAAAAAGGGAGCCTCGGATATCTTCAAGTCTCTAAATTCTCCTTGATATGCTATTTGCAAATAATTAGAGTTTGTTTATACATTCATCCAACTAACATTTACTGAACATCAACATGGTGTGTCAGGCACTGAGAAGGTTTTGAGCCTCTCAGACTGACGGCTATGACAATGCCAACGTCAGCGTCAACCACAACACAGATTAGAACGCCAGCCTTTGCACAGTCAGGCCCATCTTCTCTTGTACCCATGCCTGGTGTGGGTGGGGCCACTGTTCTGTTTGAGGCTGATAGAATATCAAAGTAATGGTTCACTCAGGTCTTCATGAAGGAGAGTGTAGGCATGAAGTACTCAGGGAGGCATAGCCTTGCGTTGGAGACAGGCTCGGTCGGCATGAGAGAAAACCAAAAAGGAGTAAGTGAAAAATCTTTATTCCAACAGAAAAATCCCTTGTACTAATAAGCAACGTTGTGGGAATTAGCAGACATTAAGTATAATATAAGATTCTTTCACATCTGTACTAGTTATGATGCTTTTGGCTGTAAAGAGGAGACGATCCACTGAAAATGGCTTAGGTGATGACATTTATTACTCACATGAAATCTGCAGAACAGGTGGTTTCTGGTTTTTTAATTCAATGGCTTCATGAGTTCATCGGGGAACTCACATTCTTCCCACCTTTCTGTCACACGGTCCTCACCATGTTGGCTTTGGGCTCCAAACATATCCCCTCGTGGTTGCAAGATGGCTAAAGAAGCTCTAATCATCATAACCTCCCAAAACTATATCCGATAACCTAAGAAGAAACGTCTTCCTTTGCATGTCTTTTGAACACCAAAAGAGAAGCTCCTTTTCTGAAGCTCCTTTCGCAACCTTCCTCTCAGGTCTCATTGGCCAGAATTATGAGTCACGTGCATAATCCTAAACCAATCACTGACAAAGGAAATGAAATTACCACGATGTATCTCAACCGTCAAGATTTAACCCTTGGGGCTGGCACGAAGGCTAACCTCCCTCACTCCCACCCTGCACACCCCCAAAGAACATGGCTATCTGATTCCTGAACAAAATAGGAATACCTATAGTGCAGAAGACAGGGCAGCTCTTCCTCATGGGAGGAAGTGGGTATAATGTAGGCAGCCAGGAAGACCACCACAGCAGAGTCACCAAGCAGAAGCACCTCCAGGCAAGGAGCAATTCCGCGAAGAGAGCCTTCTCTGATGATCCCTGGACTTGACCTTGCTTCACAGATGAGCTTCTCTTACAGGAATGAGTTTTGCTGATCTTTAGCATAGCTGCTCAGGACACACTGTGCTGTATATCTGCTGGTTCATATTATACCACCTTGACCTGAAGCCAAGCTATGCATAAGAGTTCTAAAATGGTTTATGGCTAAGGCAGGCTGGCTGATGTCATTTGTCAAATGTGGCACTCTAGAATTATAAAACCATACAAAGTCTTTTCCACGGGCTATTTTTTTAAATGTGTTTTTGAAACAAGAAAGAAACACCCCCCAGCTTTCACCATTTGGAACACTAGAGTAATGGACCCAGTCCGTTGTAGCAATGGACGGGGGTGTGTGTGTGTGTGTGTGTGTGTGTGTGTGTGGAAATAGCGACCAGTATCCAGGTTTAAACTCAGTGAAAAAGGATATATGGATGGTACTTCTTGAGTTGACCCTTCCTTGTAAAACTGAAATTATGAGCTTCTTTGAAATGGAGAAGTTTGCTTTTTACATGCAAATTCCTCCAAGGTAGAAGAGACCCTCTTAATATACTTTAAAAAATATTCCCTGTGTACCTGCCTAACACAGCGCTTTATATGTGGTGCTGAAAATCTATCATTTGATTAATTGATTTTAGTGAGACTTCTTCAAGAGATTATCGAAACTGGAAGAGACACCCGTATACTGGGTACCTTGGCAATAATATTAGCACTAAATCTTAGCAGGTACAAAAGTTGCCCCGTAGGTTTATACCAGAGGGAACCCAGTGGACACTGCACATGAAATCACCTGCAGGCCTTTCAACACCTATGCCTTGGTCTTACCCCTGAGTTTCTGGCACAGAGTGAAGCGTGGGTATTAACAGGTTTTAAAGCTCTCCAGGGTTCTAATGTGCAGCCAGGGTTGACCACCTGTGTCAAAATCACCTGGAGAGTTTATTAAACACCTTTGTTCTGCCCATGTTCAAGTCTCTGGTCCAGGAGATCTGGGGTGGGGTCCAATAATTTATGTTAATGAGTTTCCAGGAGATGCTGTTGCTGCCAGTGGAGGGGTGGGAGGACACACTGTAAGAACTTCCACTCTAGAGAGGGGTTCCGCAAACCTACAAAACCCATATACATTATAAGTCCTATAGCTGATCTTACTAAAGGCCTGCTTTTGTATAGCCTACAAGCTAAGAATGGGTTTAGATTTTAAAGGGGTTTTACAGAAACAAAAACAAAACAAAACAAAACAAAACAAAACAGTATGTAGCAGAGACTGAGAGGCTTACAAAAGCTTAAAATAGTCAGTATCTGTCCTTTTACAGAAAATGTTTTCTGACTCCCACTCTAGAGGATAATAAAGCCTGACTGATAAAAGTAAGAACTTCCAAGTATAAGAGAAAAACTCTGATGGGAAAAATTGTTCTGGAAGGCCTGGGGGAAACTCCGAACATAGCTAAAAGATTATTAAACCTCCACTATGTGCCAGGAGAAAGACGTAAGTTCATTCATCCTGACGACAGTGCTGTTATTTTCACCCCCATTTTATATCAGGAAACTGAGGCTCAAGAGGCATTAATTTACCAGTATGAAGCTAGTAAGTGATGGAACTATGATTCAAAGATTTCTACCAACCACACTATGCGCTAGAAAAAGCTTAGAATTCTGTTTAGAAATGGCTGGGACTTCCAGAGAAGAGTCTAATAATAAAATAAACAAAGTGCTAAAAACATCTTTTTTCTTTTTCCAGTGCTTCAGTTCGATTCGGTATTGACTGCTTGTGTTTCAGGCACTGTGCTACAAAAATGCGTGAGACACTATCCCTGTCCTCAAGGTGTTCACTGTCTAAGGAGGGAGACACACATGGGATGAAGCCTGTACAACAAAATCCGGCGAGGACTTGAAGGAACAGAAGAGCCAGTCAGGGCTTCACAGAGCAGAGGTCCTTTAAGGATGCCAGTTCCCGGGACGGAGAGGACTCGAGAGGTTCCTAGCAGGGCAAACAGCATCGATACTCCAACACAGTAGTCCCGATTACTTGTGGTTTTGCGTTCTGAGGTTTCCATTACCGGTGGCCAACCACAGTCCAAAAATATTAAGTAGAAAGTTCCAGAAATTAACAAGTCATAAGCTTTAAATTTCACACCACTCTTGAGTAGCGTGATGAGATTCCTTGCCATCCTGCTCCACCCTACCGGGACGTGAATTACCCCTTTATCCAGCGTACCTATGAGGGACACACAGAGCGATGAGAGAAAGGGAGAGGCCATATTCTCACAATTTTATTGTAGTATGTTGTTATAACTGTTCTATTTTATTTTAGTTATTGTTAGTCTCTTACTGTGCCTGTTATAAATTAAACTTTATCATAGGTATGTATGTATAGGGGAAAAACACAACACATATAGTGTTTGGCGCTATCTGGGGTTTCAAACAGCCACTGGGGGTCTTGGACTGTAACATTTGCGGATAAGGGGACACTACTGCATAGCCAAGTCCCAGATGGAAGGATTTTACTAGCTTGCAGAATTTCCCAGGATTCTGCAGACTGTAGAGCTCACTGTCACCTTGGTCTCTGGCTGTACAAATGAGACCACGAGGCAGCTAGAAGAGAGAAGGTCCCCTGGCTAGGAAAGCCAGTGACCACAGCAGTTTCTATATGACAGTAAATGTGGGTCCAATTTCAGTGAAACAAGAAACTATTCTATTTCATGGTTTAATGCAGTCATTTCTAAGCAAAGTTATTAAAAGAAAGACCTATTTAAGGCAATGATTAGTCTGTTGATGGACAGGGAGAGTTGTAAGTGAACATGTGATGATGATACAAGGGCCGGGTTTCATTTAACCGCTTTGGGAGAGAATAATCTGAAACCACCAATTTTACGTGTACGTGATTTGCCACGTTGAGATGAGGAAGCAGGAAGGCTTCCCCGTCATTCCCTGATCTTATTTTCAAGAGACTAATATTTTCACTTCTCATTCGAACTTGTTTTTTAATGGTCAAGGTACAGACAAAAGCATTAGGCAAGAAACGCTTTCCTGATTGACCAGTACTGTGTTCTGAGTTACAGAAATTAGTAAAACAGAGACTCACGCACAAGGAATTCACAGCCAGGGCTTGAGAGGAGAAAGGCATGTGAACAGATTATGTCAGAACAATGCAGTAAGTGCCGAGGTCAAGTCAGGATAACACTACAAACAAAGCCCAAAGGGAAACCCCTAACCTTCCCAAGAATCAAGGAAGGTTCCTTGCGGGGACAGCCCTGGGCAGAAAGTTTGCTTCTGAAGTCTGATGGGCATCTTTTTGACTATTTCCTTGTGGCAGTCTGTCTTTTTTTACTCACTACAAACTGCACATCTAACCTATCAGGCTTGACCTGGGTTTTAGTAATTTAGGTATTGTTTTAGGGAAATTGTATCATCCATCCCTGAAGTGCATCTGCCCCCGGGGAGGTAAGTTGAGAGCATCTTAAGGGCATGAGCCCAGAGAATGTAATGGGAGCTAACTCATCTAGAAAAAGCTGAATGTTTATATGGAAGCATTCTAGAAATTTCCATTTAGATCAAGCATTCCATTTTAATTTCATATGCTACTATTTAAGACTTGGAAAAATGATATATGGCCATTATAAAACATTTTGTAAAATAAAGGAAAAGTGGGAAGAAGAAAAAAATCATTTATATGAGTACAACATAGAGTTAATATTTGGGTATATTTTCTTATAAACTTTTTTCTATGTGTATACAGATATACAGGTTTTAGGTAACTGGAGTTACACTTTATATAAACTGCTATGCACACAATTTTTTGTCGCTTAATATTATTTCATATGAATTTTCTCATGATTTCATCAACATTTTTTCCATTTCATAGTATAATTAGTTTAACCATTACCATTCTCTTGAGGCATCTATTTTTTCCCTCAGTTTTTGGTCATTAGAAATAATGTGATAAAAATAATGTGATACATCCAAACTTGCCTTGGTTTGCCTGGGAACCTTAAAGGTTTTTGGCACATATTCTCAAAATGCTTTCCAGAAAATCTATACCTTTGCCAGTATTAAGTATTACTACTTTTGAAATATGCACTAAAGTCATAGATCAGAGTAACTCATTTTAATTTCCATTTATTACTATTAGTGCTGACCATTTAAAAATGTTTTTAATGCCTATTCTAATTTTTTTCCTTAAAATTGCCAGTGTCCTTTGCCGGCCTTTCTATTGAGAAATTACTTTTCTTATCGATTGTATCAGTGCTTTATAAATGAAGGCTGTTCAATCTTTATTTAGTAATGAAAATATGTTCTTACTTTATGTTTGCCTTTGGACATTTTATGTGAAGAAGAGTTTAACTTTCCTATAAGAAAATCTACATTTTTCTTAATGTTTTATCTTAGAGTTCTTTCTTAAATGTGGGGAAGATAAATATTCATCTAAATTTTCTTTTGGTGTTTTGATTATCATTGTATCTCTTTCTACATTTACCTTTGAAACTTCTGGAATTTAGTTTGGTTTATGACATGCTGTAAGACCATGCAGTTATCACTGAGAGAAGAAGCCCGTCGAAGTCAACATTCCAAGACCAGGAAGTGACTTTCATTCTCTGTAAGTGAAATTCAGTAAGAACCCAACAGCACAAAACAATCATAATTAAGATGACCAACCTTGTATCATCCTGATCTTAAAGTGCAAATTCATTGTTATCCAAATGCAAATTGTGTACTAGGCAAATCCTCTCAAAACCCGGAGCATGTGGGAGGAAATAAGATGAGGGCCCTAGATAATTCATTTATTCAATGCATATTATAGAGCAGCGAGGTGCACCAGGAACTGTGCTGGACTGGAAGCATCTGGAATTGCACTTGCAGTGCTTGAGGAAAGGGCATCAGTGTGTGCTGCACTGTGGAGCAGGAAAGATAGTCAATTTAGTACATTTCATACGTTTGCAAGAAGCGATTCTTCTAAAATATAACTAAGTCAGCAATGCCTCATTACAGGACAGAGGAATGTGAGGGGAAAATGCATTGACAGAAGCTTCTCGGAGAGAGGAAGATATTTTATCAGGGCTTACCCAAGAATGATCATATTTTTTCAGTATTACAGTATTAGAAAGTTATACTATGTTGTATATTGGTAGCAATATCCCAAATGTAGCAAATATTTTGCAAAGCTATCAAATTCCCCTTGGGATTATCAACCCACACATCTCAGTGGTCTAGATTCTTTTTTAGAACACATTATCTTGACTCACTGTGGAAGTGACTTTACTGAATTATGCATAGGGCTTTTTACTGAGGGATAGCCTTATGAAGTTCATTGCTGCACTCGTCACAGAAACAAGTATCCTGTCTAACAAATCAATCACACCTCCTGTGATATTCCATCCACAAACTTCCTGCCTCCCTTCCTCCTTCCTCCTTCCTTTCTTTCCTCCATTTTTTGAACTCCTGCATTCAGTTAATTTATATTAAGTTCCAATGACATTCACTTACAATAGAGCCATGCATCTCAGCCATCTTGACTTCCTACTCCTTTTTATAATTTCTTACCTCTAATTTATTTTCACTTGTGTTATTTTATTTTCCAGTTGTATTTTTTTGATACTAGGTTATTTGCTCTGATTCCATTCCTACCAAATAATATTTTAATAAATTATTACTTCCTCGGTACCTTGATGTCAAGAACAGCAATGGCAGCCAAAGTTTTATCCTTTGCTGGGTGATGGCTATTCTCTGTGAGGGCAATGGTTGCCTAGAGCACTGTGTGAGGAAGGAAAAGAGTGCTATGTTCGATTAGCAATGTCTGCTCTGAGCATGGTATAGGAGTTGTTGGCACTTCCATCAGGTATTTGACTTCCATATCTTAAATAGAATATGTGATTATTTCAGTAACAAGAAAGCATAAACAAGTTAATGAATTACTTTCTGATATAGTTCTAAAACAATGATTTTTGAGTTTTATTAGCCCAAATTTACTCTCCAAAGCATGAGTATACCTCTGTAAAAAAAAAAAGAAAGAAAGAAATCAAGTTTCTAAACTTTACTTAGAAATGGGATCTTTTTCATAAATCTTACCAGCACTGACTTCATAAGTAGTTAAAATGGGCTTCTTCCTAGATGGACAGGTTAGGAAACCTGCTCCCTAAATCTCTCTTCCACTGACTTTTCAATATATGAACATTTGCAATTAGAGATTAATTTCTTTAGACCCTAAAAGTTAGCTCTTAATTACTCTGTTAGTAAAAGACAAATAGTTCTTTAGAGGGGTAATACTTTAGCTCCTACTAAATTAACTAATTAATTGCTAGTTAAGGAGGAGATGGGAAAGTGGGGACTGGGGGCAGGCGGATATGAACAGCCATTAGAAGGAGGAAGAGTGGAGCTAGATTTTGGTTATTTTACGGTCTTGCTTAGCCTAATCCAATAGCTCACTTGAGGAAAGCAATGAGTAAGTTCACAGAAGTATCATTATTGGGCCCAAATAATGAGGTATGAAGTAATTCTCTAACGAGGAGTTGAGGGGAATGTACAGGCAACCGTTAAAGACACAAATGACAACTTATCCCGTGTAGATGGGGAATTCTTGCATTTTTTTAGTAAAGAATTTGTTATCTACCTTCTCTCCAATCCAATACACATGGTTCTGAGAGGAGTTTGTTTTCTTTAATTGGTATATGAGAAGAAATGGGCATCATTGGTCACTTATTCATTCCATTGGTCATTTATTTATGCATTCTCTGCCTTCTGTGAATAAATTGACAGATGTCTTTCTGTGGTTCCAGGAGCCTAGCACAGTGCAATACTACTACACAGTGCAATATTACAATAGGATGTAAATGTCATGGGAGACATAGCTCTTGCCTCTGAGGAGTTTTCATCGGGGTTGGGAGATGAATTATGTGTACCTGAAACAACTGGGGAAAAACACCAGGCCGGATAAAATCAAGTGTTAGGGTGTTTGGGTCAGCCTGCAAGCACTACAGGAATTCAGAAGCAAGGAAGATCACACAAGGAGAGAAATCAAAGAGGGGCCACTTTGAAAGAGATCGCGAGAAGCCGCTCTTCCTGTCTCGGGTGTCAGCAGTAAACTCTGCGGCTCTTATCACCCTGGGAAAGACTGAAATCAAGACTGTGTGATATTCCACACCCACCCTGGACAATTCCAGCACACCCCAACTCTGAGAACAGCTTAGCAACCGCCCGGAGAAGGAAATCAACCATGGGCTCTCAAAAGTTCTAACATAATAATTCAAACGCCAAAAAGCAAGCAATTCCTATTCTTGGTAAATTCTTTGTGCTGAATCGTGAACTCCACTGTTCTGGGTCATCACTATTTTGGAGAAAGCATCGAGCATGAGGACACAGGTGTGGATGTGGCAGGTACACATCTCAAGCCACAAAGTCAGGCTCACTTGTGTTCGAATTTAGGAAGCTATGGCGACGATCCCACATACTGATGTGCAGAACATACTTGAATTGTATGGGCCAGCTGTTTGGTAGGATGTCCCTCAATCTGAGCTTTACCAGTTTTTTTCTAATAATTAGTCTTTAAATTTTATAACTCAGTTTCTATTTCATGCCCTTGTCAGGCCAGTCCCTTGGGTAGGGCAGCTGAGGTGGGCATTTGAGGCCCAAGCTTGAAGAGTGTATCCTGAAGCACTGTCCCTTACACATGTTTCCTAAGCATCACTGAAACTACGTTTCCAAATTTCTGTCTTCAACAGTATCTCAAAGAGCCTGTAAACATGCTAACAGCATAACCCTTTCAAACACACTATTTTAGTTGGAACCTCCTAGATCTTTCACCCTTTCAGAGGTGGCCTTGCTCTATTCCTACAAGGGGGTGAAAACAATCTAAGTCCATGTGGAAATGTCACCACTTTCCCTCTGTTCACGGGCAAGTTCTGGAGGCTTTCAAGGTGTTAAGTCGTCAGGATATCAGAAGGCAGTCTTCTCCAGGAACTCATCTCTTCATGCAGGTGTCTCCTGACACGTCGTCGCTGTGGTTGGTCCCCTGGTCTTGGTTCACGCAGGCTACTTTGAAGAGGGGTCACCTGGGCCTTTCTGGACTGCTGTTTCTTTCTACTGCCTTCCTGCCACTCTCACGCATGGTCAGCAGGAAGCTTGGTGAGTGAACCCGAAACACTGAACTGCCAAGGCCTCGCTGCCTCCCTAGAGTCCAAGGAGGGCAGGGTCCCTCTCTGTATAAATCCTTGACATGGCTGTATAGTCATCACTCCACCTCCCCAACCTCCCCAGCTTGTCAGTCCACAAAACCCATTTCTAACCTGGAGCCAAGGAAGTCTTCTGTTTACTGAAGTCTTTTTATGTGGACCATCGGCTCTCCAACTGTGGTCCCTGGGCCAGCGGCATCAACATCGCCTGGGAACGTGTTAGAAAGCAAATTTTCTTTCCCTCTACCCAGCCCTACTGAATCTGAAACTCTCAGAATAGGGCCTAGGAATCTTTGTTGTAATAAACAGACTCTGATGCAAGATAAAGTGAGAAGTACTGATCTATACCTTGAATTCTTTTTCTTCCCCGTAGTGCGTTGGTCCTCAAGCTTTAACATTCAGCAGAAGCATTTAGAGGGTTTGTTAATATACATTGTTGGGTTCCCCGCCCAAGAATTTCTGATTTAGTAGGTCTGGGGAGGGGTCTGAGAATTTGCATTGCTAACATGTGTCCACATGACACTGCTGCTGTTGGTCCGGGGACCATATTTCCAACAACCATTGCCCCAGAGGTCTTAGCTCTGTGATGTCAATTCTCTTTCTTCTCCCTCTTCCAAGAAAACTCACCTGATTTTATTGCTAATATAATAACATATATTTTCTAGAACTGCCTATATTTCATTATTTCCAGTCCAGAACCATCCATTACTAATTTGACATGAGCATTTATAATGTTTTTGAGAGCCGAGGGTTAGGGTTAGGCCAGCAGTGCTCAAGTTTTTTTATCCCAAGACCCTGCAGGTTCGAGGGCTCCCCCAGCCAGTCCATCTGTAGGACATCCCACAAGATTCAGAACGAGGGAAAAGCCCACTCTTCACCTTGTAACCTCTTGCTTTCAAATAGCAGATTGGAGTTCCATTGGCTTCTTCTCAGGGCCCAGAGGTTTAGTAAAATCTGGTTCTTTGGGGGAATACAGAGGAGTCAGAGACAAGGGGATGGACAGGAAGGTCGGGGGCAAATGAGTGAGCAAGTGCACTGAGAGTCACTCACTCTTTCTTTGAGGTGGAGACTTTTCCACCTGGTTTGGGGCAGAAGGGAGAAGCAACTGAATCCATGAAATCTTATGGTTTGATTTGTGGTTACAATGTCCCCAAACTTAAGGAGAATAAATAGTGGCCACGACCTCCCATTCTTGCTTGTTATATTTAAATCCACTTCTTTGCCTGAAGCAACATCAGGATCCCCACAGCCCTTGAGCCCATTTATTTTTGTTCTTTACCTGGCCCCCTAAAGAGATAAAATATTTTTTTTCTTAATTACCACAGAACAATTACTTTAAGTCTGCAGGGCATAGCCATACTCTGGGAGGCAAGGAGCCCCTCCAGAGAAGTGCTTATCTGAAAGTGTGTACCAAAGAACATGCTGAATATTCGTTACCATGATTATTTGGATGGTTCAGCATCATTTATTAATACTTCCAAGCATTGCTATTATTAGGACTGTCCTGAGGGTTCCCAGGACGTAAATAGGACTATTTCACTTAAGGCAGAATTGCAAAGACTTTTCTGCTGAAACAACATTCCTATCACCGTTCTAGGGACAGGTGTGAATTTCTCTCCTTACGCTTGTGCTGCAATAGAATGGAGTTACCTGTGTTCTCCAAATGCTTGTTATGATTTTCTACCTCTGTCTTTTACTCTCCCCGACACTAAGCACAATATCGTATTCTTCACAGGCACTCAGTAAGTATGAATTGAGTGGAATTGAATAAAAAATAATAGGAGAAACTTCCAAGAAAGATTAGAATGAAGGCGTTTCTACTCGACTCTTCTCTGTGAAATAACAAGAACAAATCTAACCGTATTAATAATTGCATTACATGTAAATGACATAGAATATTTCTACAAGAAATCCACCTAAACATAAAGATACAAGTAGGTTAAAAGTAGAAAAGATAAAAACACTGATCTAAAGAATATCCAGGTGACTGTAGTAATGTCAGACAAAAGAGACTTTACAACAAGGAAGGTAAGAGGAATGAATACTACCTTTCAACCTGTTGCAGGTTTTGGTTAGTTTCTAGAGTTGGAAATGATTGTTTTGAAAAATGTCTAGTTTTATTGCTCTTTGGGGGTCGTACTAGCTGAGCTCCTCACTCAGCACTTCTGGAAATCTCACCCCCTTGCTGGAGTGTTAGAGGAATGATTGTTGAGTTTACTAAATGCCATTTCCTCCCTGTTACTCTAATGAATTACTCTGATGGACTTCCCAATGTACGACCACCTTTGCATTCCTTGAATAATTCCTAATTATTCATGTTCTTTATTCTTTAATTATACTGCTAGGTTTCATTTGCTTTAAGAGCATATAATAAAGTGCTAACCCAAAGTTAAAAATCATTAACTACTAAGACATAAAGAAACGTATCTCTAAATAGTCATTAGATCAAGAAACTCTTAAGGTTAAAATTCTAAATTCCATGGAAAGCATGAAAAAGAACACTTCATATGTGAACTTATGGGATACAGCCAAAGATGTACTCAGAGCTAAAATACAATAATAATACCTTTATAATGCCTTGATAATACCTCATAATGCCTTTATTATTTTAGTAAGAAAAATGAAACATGAAGAAACTTGCTATCTATCGAGTAAGTTAGAAAAAGAGTAAGAAAAGTTTATTTTGCAATTTAGGAAGAGAGAATTTATAAAGGTTAAAAAAATCAAACCTAACCAAATGAGAAACAAAATTAGGAGAATGATAAATGAATCTAAATGCTGATATTTCAACATAACCAATAAAAGGTATAACCTATTGCCAACTTGATTAAGGAAATAAAAGAGAAAGTAAGACTATTTTTATGAGAAAAGAGACAAACTACAATATAGGAGAGTTTTTAAAAAATGTTATGACAGGAAATTACATGCAACTCTGTGGGAACAACTTTGCAAATCTGGTAAAAATGGATAATTTCTCAGTAAAATATAAATGACTGAAATTAAACCAAGAAAAACACACGAAAAACTTTGAATAGACCAATTACCACAGAAGACATTGGAAAGGTCAAAAAGATCTTTTAGTAAAAATGTTACCTACTGGTTTCATAGCTGAAATCTGTCTAACCTTTAAAGAACCACTAGTTCTATGTTGTTTAGATGATTCTAGGCCATGGGAAAAATACAGAAGCTCTCTATTCATTTTACAAAGACCACGCAATTTTAATAGAAAAACTTGTTAAAGGAGACACACAATCTCACTTATATACATGTTTAGGAGTTGAATCAGTGCATAGGGTGTTTACTATCTGGCTTTAATACTCAGTATTTATGTCACCTGAGTTAAGTTACATAATTTCTTGGTTTTAACTTATTTATAAAATGGCAACAATATTATCTCTTTCCTACTGCTATTATGAATATTAAATCAGATAACGTTTCTAAAGGACTTGGTACAGAGGCTGGCTTTTAAGTCCTTAATAAATCTCTGGTGACTGGAGAGGAGTGAAGAGAAAGACACCAGTCAAAAGAGGTTGCCGGCTGGGAACACCATGTCTGATCTTCGATCCAGGGTAAACCGTTCTCCGTGTGTGGCTAGGAGGTGCCTTTACACAGGGCGTGATGTGGCCTTGCATTACTGATAGCATTGGCAGGTCATGCAACTATTAGCATTCGGTACTGCTTTTACAGGCTCTAGATAAACAGCCTGGGTGGTCGTAGACACCGAAACAAGTGAACAAACGGACAAACAAATGAAAGTTTTAGAAACTTTGATTTTATAAGAAAATGCTTAGAAATGATACCAAAGGGAAACAGTATCTGAAAGGCATCAGGTCAGTCCCAACTGTTCTTGAGTCTGTTCTGTCGTCAAGGGCTTCTCTGCCAGGTTGCGCACAGCTTCGTTCTGCACATCGAACTGTTCTTGAGTAGTAAGCAGTTGGACCTTGGGGACAGCTGGCATTTTGTAACTAGGCTGTGTTCCAGGCCCATAAAATGAAGCACCAGTGCTTTATATTTACTATACTGCATTAACGCAGCTGCTGAGCTCAGACGGTACCCAACACTGTAGCCAACACCTCCATCCTGATGCGTCCCATGGCTTGTCAGTGTCCAGCAGATGGGCGATTCAGTGCTTCAGAGAGGGCGACCTTTCCTAGAAGAACTATACAAATACCTAGTTGCGGCACAAAAACTCAAGGTTGTTTAGCTTTTGGGGGGGCGTGTGCTATGGGTCATCTGAACCTTGCTTTGAATGCAGAGAAGATCCATTGGTAGCTCTTATGCAGAAGCTGAGCAGGCGACCCTGGTGGCTCTGACATCATATGTATCCTTATTTATAGACTTGATGTAACAAGCGATGATGGGTCTCCATAATTCTTTCAGTTGTTCATCCTTTATAAAGCCCATGAGTGGGACAATTAGAGCATCTCATCTGGAATATTACAGGGAATAATTTCCATGAAGCATTGAAATCCCAGAGGCAACAGAAGTGGGAATGCCCTTTGAGCATCAGTTAACTATGGCTGCATACCAAGGACCCCCAAACTTAGGGTTTTAAAACAAGTACTTTATTATAGCTCATGATTTTTGTGGGTCAGAAATTGAGGTGAGGCTCGGCTTGGCAATCCCACTGTACAGTGTGATGTTGTCTGGGGTCATTCACTGTTATTCTCCCTGTGTTGTCTGGTCTGGAGGGTCTAAGATACTTTTACTCACATACGTGGTGTCTTTGAGAAAATGGCAGGATGCTGGGCTGAGCTCTCCTCCCACTCTGCAAAGTCTCAGGGCCTGTCCCTGTGGCTTCTCAAGCACATGGGGTAGTTTTACTCTTTGTAGGGCATCCCTGGGCTTCATCATAGAAGCTGCCAGTTTCTTAAAGGCCACCCCATAACTGGGATAGTGCCATTTCTGCTTTACCCTGGTAGTCAAAGTGTTCACAAGACAGTGTAGATTCACAGGAAGGAGGGCTAGACTCCACCTCTTGATGGACAGGATATCAACGAATTTTAACCCACATCCTTAGGGACAATTATTTAGGTTGTTGTACTAGCCAAATAGCTCTAAAAGGCAACGTTTTCTAGTGGTGAAAGACTCTAGGCACAGACTCTAGAATAGGATTGCCTGGTTTCAAATCCAAGCCTTAGGACTTTAGCTGGGTGACTTGGTAGATTTTTTAAAAAATCAGTTTCATCGAGGTGTAATTTAATGCAGTGAAAGGGACTCAGGTGTTCATTTCTGTGAGTTTTGACAAATTCATACACCAGTATAACCATCAATACTATGAAGATAAAGAAGATTTCCATTACCCTAAACTGCCCCTTTGCACAACTTTCAGTTAACCGGGAAACCTCCAACCCAAGCAACGATTGATCTGCATCCTATCACTGTGGATGGTACTTGTTTCTTCTAGAACTTTGTGTGAATGGAATCATACAGTATGCACTCTTCTGTATGTTTTTGAGATTCATCTTCTTTTTTTTTTGCATGTTTTGCTATTTCTTTTTATTGTTCGGAAGTGTTCCATTACATGGTTATACCAAATGTTGTATGTCTATTCATCTTGCAATGGACTTTTGGGTAGTTTCCAGTTTAGACTACTGTAAAAATGCTGCTAGGAACTTTTGTGTGCAAGTCTTCATGTGGACATGTTTTTGTCTTTCTTTGGTAAATACCTAGGAGCAGACATGTGAGGTGCCATGGCGAGTGTGTGTTAGCTTCAAAAAAAATGGTGAAAATGGTTTTATAGTGATTTTCACGATATTAGGTCCCATACATAGCTGAGAATACCAGTTGCCCAATAGCCTTGCTGACACTTGATGTTCTGTCTTTAACTTTAGCTGTTCGAGTGCCTATGTAGAGACTTCATTATTATTCTAATTTACCTGTCCCTGATGGCCAGTAATGCTAAGGACCTTCTCATGTTTCCGTTGACACTTATGCCTTCTTCTGGAAAATATCTGCTCAAATGTTTTGGACTTTTTTTATATTTCTATGCCTCAGGTGACTCATCAGAAAAATGAGATAACTGTACATACCTCGTAGCATCTTTATAAGGGTTAAATAACTTAATATATCTATATACACGGCCAGAACAATTCTTAGCAGTAGTCTATCAGTTTACCTTCGCAGGTATAACAAATTACCAGACATTTAAAGGCATAAACAACACACATTTATTATCTTACTGTTCTGCAGGTCAAATGTTTGACCCAGGTCTCAGTGGATTGAAATTGAATTGTTGACAAGGCTGTGTGTTCTTTTCTGGAGACAGGAGGTAGAGGGGACATTCGCAACTGGGACCTGTTTCCTTTCCATTTCTAGCTTCTAAAGGGCATTCGTACTTCCTGGTTATGGGCCCTTTTCCTCCATCTTCAAAGCCAACAATGTCGCATCTCCCTGTGTCTTTCTCCTGTAGTCACGTCTCCCTTGGACTCTCTCCTTCTGTCTACTTCCCTCCTCCACTTTCAGAGAATCTTGTGGTTACATTGGTTCCCTCCAAATAACCCATGATAATCTCCCTAGCTGATTAGCTGATTAGCAAGCAAACTTAATTCCATCTGCAAGCCCAGTTCTTTTTCTCCACGTACTGTATTCACAGTTCCAGGGACATTTTTGAGGACCATTGTTTTGCCTACCGTGAACACATAGCAAATGTTATCTAAGTGGTAGCCAGTCTTGGTGTCATTATTATTATTATTATTATTGGTCCTTAGACAGAGTTCAAGGCTTGTACTCAAATCCTGACTTCCCAGTTTACCAGCTGGGAGGGCAAGGGCAAGTTAATTTCCTTTTTGAATTTCCGCTTGCTTAGTGGAGAAATTTTAGACAACCATACCAGCCATCTTTACAGAGTTTTTGTGAGGAAAACTTGAGACAGGATAGGTGAGGATGCCGTATATCTCACCCGAAGCAAACAAATCTGATTTCCGGTTAAAACGGTAAATTAAAAACACTTACCTCCCTATGAGAACCCCACGAGAGTGAAGTACTAGGATGAAAGTGAGAGCAAAAAATGCAAACAGATTGGTAGACAGAGGTAGACAGGCTCTCACAAGGAAGTGGCGACCTAAGTCCTAGCAGAGGCAATGACAGTGAGAAGGGCACTCGCTGGTCTCGCAGACCCCAGGGAGCGCAAAGCTGGGAAGCACCAGGGGCTGTGGAAGGTGGAGACGAAGCCACAGCCGGACCTAGAGGACCCAGTGGGAAACTTGTCAGCCCCCTTGGTCCTTCTCTGGCCTTATGAGAAGCCAGGTGACAGCAGCAGACCAGCCGTTTTTTTACCTGGAGGAACTGAACCAGAGAGGGGCACAGTGGAGGGCAAGGTGAATAGTGAACGGCGGCACCCCGGAGAGCCAGCAGCTATATTTCTCCCAACCCCACCCCACACAGAGGTACAAACCAGCTGGAATTTTAAGAATCTTTTCTTTTTATTTATTTATTTTTAGACAGATGGGAAGGGAGGGAGAGAGGGAAAGAAACATCAATGTGTGGTTGCCTCTCACGCGCCCCCTACTGGAGACCTGGCCTGCAACCCAGGCACGTGCCCTGACTGGGGAATCAAACTGGCGACTCTTTGGCTCACAAGCCGACACTCAATCCACTGAGCTATACCAGCCAGGGCTGGAATTTTAAGAATCTTTCTTTTCAGAAACCAAGTTTGCTCGAAGAAGAGACTTTGAGATGCTGATGTATGAGTCCTCCTAATAGAGGTCCCAACTGGCCTTATTACTCTGCCGTGATGTGAGCTGCCAACCACCTTTTAGTGCCTCACTCCTAAACATAAGCAGACAGTCAAGGATCATAGACATCTGAAGAAAGTCTTCAACATGATGGACAGAGAAGAAAATAAGTACACGGGAAGAAAGAACTTGGATGAAACAGACAAGGCAGGAGGCAGAATAAAACTGTGAATAATTATAGTGTACATTCTCAGAGAGAGGAGAAGGATATTAAATCAATTAGGAAGATCAGTATACTGAAGAACGCAAATCGAGAGAACAAGAAAGAGCTCTTGGATGTGAAAAATATGGCTGCTGGAAAATGGAGCTCAACGTGCATCTACTATAATGGGAAGTCAATAGGAAAATGTTAAAAGTGATAAATCAATAGATTACAGTACACTACAAGTGTATTATCTGGAAATCAGCAACAAGTATCCAAATAATCAGTTACCCACAAATCAAGGTTTTAACTGGAAGCCCCCAGACTGCAGAACTGGGAGTTAGAGATCAGTGGGAAAGGGGTCTGATGTATTATTACACTTTGGCTTTAAAAGATAGTTCTATCTGTCCCATTAACATAAAATTTACCATTAATGATATTGAGTGAATTCATAAGGCTGTGCAACCATCACCACCATCTCACTCTCCGGGTATTTTCATCAATTCAAAAGGAAACCTTGTACCCACTAAGCAGTCACTCTCCATCCCCTACTCCTGTCAGGCCCTGGGCAATCACTGATCTGTTCGCCGTAGCTATAGACTTGCTGACTCTGGCTATTTCATATAAATGAAATAAAACTACATGTCCTTTTTAAAGTGGCCTCTTTCATTTAGCATGTTTTCAAGGATTTTTTCACCCCGTACCACACATTAGTACTTCATTCCCTTTTATGGTTGAATAATATTCCATTGTATAAATATACCACATTTTGTTTATCCATTCCTCAGTTGATGGACACTTGGGTGGTTGTCACCTTTTAGCTGTTGTGAATAATGCTGCTATAAACATTTGTATGCAAGGTTTTATTTGAACGCTCGTTTCTACTTCTTTGGGGGTGTATACCAAAGGCGCCATTTTGTCATCCCATGTTTAACGTACTGCAAACCCACAAGCTATTTTCCACTGCCGTTGCACCATTTTATATTCCATCCAGCACACTGCAAGGCTTCCCGTTTCTCTACATCTTCACCCACTCATCCATTTGTCTTTAAATGGAACGAAAAATTTATAGAGCTCTTCATAGAACTAAAAACTATATCTGTGTGGCACTGTGATCAACTATAATTATTAAAATAAAACCATAGAGTGATAACACTAATAATAGATGTAAGGAGGAGAGGAAAATCAGGAGACTGTCAGACCCTTACCAAGTATATTGATTTCCTATTGCTACTCGAACAAGTGACCACAAACTTAATGACCTAAGCCAACAGAAATTCCCACTCCAGAGGTCCAAAGTACTACCTGGATCACCTTGGGCTAAACTCAAGATGTTGGTAAGGCTGTGTCCCTTTCCGGAGGCTCTGGGGAGAATCCGTTACCTTGTCTCGACTTCCTTGTCTCCTTCAGCTTCTCTAGATTGTCAACATTCCTTGACTCATGGCCCCTTCCTCTACTGAAATCCAGAAGTGTTGCATCTTCTCTCCTCTGACCTTTGTTCCCATCCTTACACCTCTCTTTGACTCTGATCTTCCTGCGTCCATTTACGATTACTTTGGGCTTACCTGGATCGTTCAGGATGATTTCGCCATCTCACGATCCTTTACTGAATCACACCTGCAAAACTGCTTTTGCCGTGTAAGGTGCCATATTCACAGGTTCTGGGGATACGGGTATAGGCGTCTTGCATGGCCATGACTCAGCCTGCCAGAGCAGGGAACCCTTGTCACCAAGGTCTTACTCATGGAGAAGCAGCCAGAAAGAGCCCTGCCAAGCGGAAATTGGCACAGGGACTCGGAGAGGTTCTAAGCCTCCCAAGCCTTAGTTTTTTCTGTTTGGTAAAGGGATAAACATGTTCTCCACTGTACACATTGTTGGGAAAATGAAGCTTTAAAAAATGCTTACCTATGCTTCTCAAAGCTCCACCAAGTACCCTTAACGCTCTTGGCAGGTTACAGGTAAAGCTCATAGCTGCACATTTCAGGCATAGCATTGCTTTGAAGTTTCAGGTTTTTATCTCAGAAAGTCAAGTGAATTATGCATTATATTTAATAATAGATGTGTATTTGTTTTCATTCAAAATAACATTTTAAATGCCTTACCAGCAGGAACAATAAAGTGATGCTCCTTATTCTTCGGTCTTGTATACCCCTGTCACATCTCTGGTGATCTCTGTTTGAGAAACAACATCATACAAAAGAAAGTACATTACAAACCATCATGGGCAATGAAAACTCATATTATTAGATTCAAATATCAACTGTTGAAAACATCACACTGGTCTTAGCTCCAGGTGGTGAATCTGAGAGGAAACGGCAGTTTTTAAAACGTTAGGACTCTCCAAAAATATACGATTCCCGTCCTTTACCTTTCATTAACACAGGCAGACCTGTGTTTTAAACCACGGTGCAGGAGGCTTTTTCGGTTTGACTCATTGTCAGGGAGGTTTATGATCAAGGAGAAATGTGTAAAGAGGAATAAAAGCCAGTGTTAAGTGAGTGTGGGAGATATTAGGGTCTCTGGCACCCCCATAATCTTCATAAACTTCTTAACCATCATTCTTTAAGATGGCCAACTGATGTTTTTACCTCTTCTTTAAAAATGTGTGCAGCTTCAGAAAACATCAGTTTCCCTATCCTGATTACACAGTCTTTAGAAGTCCCCATGCCATCCTTCTTAATTCAATAGGATCAGCCCCGGCCAGGTGGCTCAGCTGGTCGGAGCCTTGTCCCATGTGCCAAAAGGCTGCAGGTCTGATTCCTAGTCAGGACACACGCCTAGGTTGTGGGTTCCATCCCCATCAGGGTGCTTATAAGAGGCAGCCAATCGATGCTTCTCTCTCTCCCCCTCCCTTTCTCTCTCCCTTTCTCTCTCTCTTGAATCAATGAACATGTCCTCGGGTGAAGATTGAAAAAAAGAAAATTGGTAAGGGCAGTGTGAAGAGAGGATCTGGGTTCCCTAAGACGTCCCGGGTAGTGGCAAAAACCTATGTGATTAGGGGTGTTGGACGCTCTCTTAGAGATTTGGGGAAGACCTGCGTGGTGCTGCTCTCACTTAATCCCCAAGTGGCCTCAGATCTATTCACCCCATCAGACAGGAGCCAACTTCATTAGGAGCCCCAGAAACCACTCCATAATTAACACCACTGGAGAAATAACTCATCGCCTTACAATTTGTTTTTATCTCATTTGTTTCTATTAGAGAGTGTCACAAGAACTTGGAACAAGGCCCCCTCTCAAGAAATCCTTATGCAAAATAACACTCCCCCTGCACGACAACTGTGTAAACGCATGCTAATAGCATCCTTAGAAAAATATCGCATAAATGGTGGAGATAAGTCACAACAATCGTATCTTTGAGAAAGTTGCTGTTTGGCAAATAGATGAGCTAGATAATGTTCTGAAATGTGTAGCCAGGATTTAAGTGGCTGAAAAATGGAAGTCTAATTAAGATTTGCTATTGTGCGAAAGGAGGCGCTTGGGCAGTGCACACAGAATTGCTAACGAGACAGTGTCCGAACAAGCATCCGTGAGGGCTGGCTGAGAATCTGCAGAATGACACAAGCAGACGCTGGCCTTTGTGGGCTGATGTGATTAAGCAGCTCTAGGGGTGTGGGGTCTGGTATAAGAAGCAAAGACTGCTTAAGAGGGTAAAAATGAGTAGTTTACAGCAGGAATTTAACAATAATATTCCCGCCAAATAGCCCCTTACTATTTTTCAAAACCAGAAGAGTGTCGCATGCTTTTATTCGTGCCACGTGAGAAAGTACATGCCAATTCTTTTGCCCTCTCCTCCCTTCAGAAATTATCAGTTTGCCTTTGCTTCCTTTTGGTAAAATGAACACATCCTCAAATGCTATGAACTCCATTCTAATTCAAACTCTGTTCTGTTCTCCGAAAGAAAAAAAAAAAAAAAAGACACTCATGCACTTTGTCCTCCAATAGCCGGGCCAGGCCTCGGTTTTTACCTCCTAGCCCTGACACGACTTTGGCGCTCGCTTTGGATTTTCCTCACCTTGTGCATGTTTAAGTAAACTCGGGAGACACCTGCATTTGGTTCACTAGTTACCATCCAATTCTTGCCAATGGGTGACCCTTTCGAGCTTCGCCTCAAACTCCCATTATTCATGCATCTGATTGCTTCTAGGGGTATGACACTTCGGACGTGATTGGAAGGCCAAGCGAAAAATATTTAGCGATGTCACATGACAAGGCCACTGGGACAAAAGGACTTTGTGCATGTGACTTCACACAATGGGAAATCGTGAACTTTTCCTCACCCTGTGGGTGGCCTCGGGCCAGAGTAAACTTTGAAGCTTCCTTTTGGCGTGAGTCTGGAAGTCTTTTCAGTTCTGCTCTCTGGGGTTTTAATGCTAAAATACAAATTAACACTGGGAAGAACTTAATTACTTTTCATAGATTAAAACTTTAGAAGCCCCTAAAGCTTATTCAAGAACACCACCCTCTTATAGGCTAGAAATCTCATTCGTTACTAACATTTTATTTAGGTAGTATTTTTGTCACATGTGTGAACGTACATGAAAAAATAAGGGCATGATAGAGCAATAAGAATGGAAGAAAAACAAGAGAGTAGAATTAAATTCATTGTTCATTTCAGCGAATGTTGTTCTCCCAGAGAACATTCACTTACGCAAATGGTGTCCTTTCAGAAAACAACTTTTTTCTTTAAAAATGTATTTCTGAAGCTCCCGCTGGAGGCTCTGAACTGACTGGGCATTATAGAGAATATGGCAGACTGATGCAACACAGAGCCTGCTTGCCAGGAAATTAATCCTGCAGAAAGAGGCAGTGTAACAAAATAAAGAACTGGGAACCGGCAGTAATATTTAGTACAGGTCAGACATTTTGTATACTATCTCTTAGCATCACAAGAGTCTTACAAAGAAGATCTTATCCCTCCCAATTTATAAGTCAGGAAAATGTGGTTCAGGAAGGTGACATAACTGGCCCGAGGTCAGTGAGCTAGTAAGTTGTCAAAACATGGTTTGCATTCAGATGTTTCTAGCTTTAGAGAGCCAACTGATTTTCACAATCCCCACCCACTGCTATTGACAGCGTATCACTGTGTCTCTTAGAACAAGCCGCTCAGTCATTCTATTGGTTTCCTAGTCTAGAAAATAAAGAGGTTTCTTCCCTGGGGTAGACTTTCTTCCTATTGTCTTTAACCCATGAAGCAGAGACCGGTCCCAGGCGGGATCTAAGTGGGGTCACCAGCCTCCACACTCAGGAATGGGGCCATCGGGGTGCCCTCCATTCAATGGGAGACACGCTGTTCAGTGTAGTTGGGTCTCAAGGGAAAGTAGGGTTTTGATGGGCACAGAGGAAGTGGAGGGTCTTCCGGACTGAGAATAGCCAGGGCAGAAGCATGGAGCCAGGGGATGCCGGCCTGCTTGCCAGACAGTGAAAGGTTGGAGAGGCTGCCCTGTTTGGGAAGAAATGACATCTCAATACTACTGAGTCTTCACGTACATAATTATGGAAAATTTTCCCTCTTCTTAGGTCTTTTCAAATATCTTTCATTACATTTTTATAATTTTCTTTATAACGTTCTTACACATCTTTTGTTAGGCTTTATTCTTTCTAATTTTTGTTGCTATCATTGATGTTATTTATTTTTCAACCACATTTTTCTAAATGTTTATTACTGCTGTACAGGAATATAACCTTCATTTGACTTTGATTTTATATCTATCAACTAAGCTTGCTGAAGTCAAAATGTTAATTCTGGTACTTTTTGAGCAGATCCTCTTGGATTTGTCTATGTAGACACTCGTATCATCTTAAGCAGTGGTTCACTCCTGGAGCTGATGTTCAGAAGGGGACAGCTGGGCGTGTCTGGAGACATTTTTGGCTGTCACAAGTCGGGGCGGGAAAATTTTGTAGTCATTTATTCAATAATTGTTCGGTGAAGTCTTATTGCATATCAGGCCCTGCCTGAGGAACTGGGCATTCAACAGTAGTCAAAATATATATGTTACTCTCCACTGCAAAATTTAGAGCCTGGAAAGCTAACAGAGCATGGAAAGCTACCCAACTCATACTGAACTCTCCAAAAGTATGTGGCACAGGCTGTGGAGACAGGTTACCCTCTCCGGGCCTCAGTTTCTTGTCTGCAAACTATAGATAATGCTACACCTAATTGGTAATTGTTGTAAGGATGGTACGAGACAATGCAGTGTTTGGAACATGGTGTGAACTTTTAAAATGATCGCAACTACCATTATTATTTTCAATAATAAAACCTAACAAAGATGCGATAAAAAGATAAGAACTAATATATTTTAAAACCCTAAATAATTTAACAGCCAATTGCACTAAAAGTATTTAAAAAGAATGATGCCCCAGAACCAAGAGGAATCTATCAGTTTGGTTTAATATTAGAAAATTTATTGTCATCATATCATACTGAGAGATCAAATAAGAAAAACTATATGATCATTACATTTTGAAAGGCACTGATAAAGTATTACAGGCATTTCTAGTAGGAAAAAATCTTTTTGTTAGCTATGAATAGAAGAATAATTTCATAAAACACATTAAAAAATATTTTATACTGACAGTTTATATCATTATTTATTGCAAAAATACCAATAGATGTTAATGTCCCATTAACATCTGGAACAAAACAAGGATGTGTGCTATTCTCCTTATTGTTTAATACTATTTTATAAGTCTAAGTCACAACAGAAAATAGAAATAGTAAGTTGTGTTTACAGGAAAAGAGGAAACAAAGATATCGTTATTTGCAGATGATATGATCACATACCTAGAACAACTCTGGAGAATCAGCTAAAAAATAATTAGAAGCGAGTTCAGCAAGATGAATGAATATAATAGCAATAGATTTCAAACTTCCCAGCCACAATCAGAAAATATAATGAGGACAAAATCTCTTTCACAAGAGTAACAGAAATCTCAAACACCAAGAAATACAAGCTTAATAAGAACTGTGTCAGACCTTGTGAAAAATGCCACAGAATTATACCAAGAAACATGAAAGAGGGCTTGAATAAATGGAGAGACGTACAGTGTGTTGGTGTGAACTGTTAAAAATATATCAAGTTTACCCACATTAATTTTTAGGCTTAATGCAATCCAGTACTCTCTCCATAGGATTTTTCTTTGGGAGTTTTGCTGGAAGAATAAATACGTGAGAATAATTTTTTGAAAATGTTTTTGAAAGGAAAACGAATGAATAGGAGTGAACTTGTTCTGTCGGATAGGAGATATATTATAAAGAGCAGAGCTGGTACAAGTACAGATTAATAAGAGAGAACAGCCCTGAAGAAGAAAGCACCCTATTATGTGCGACGGCTCGAGACACGTTAAAGGTGACACCGCAAAGCAAAGGGAGAGATGGATGACTCGATAAATGGAGTATGGAAAATACGAAGTTTGAGCCTTACCTTTTCCCATGTGTCACACACAGTAATCAATTTCAGTGATGTCTAAATAATACAAGCAATATAAAATGCAAGCATATACAATGCAAGCATATAAAATGCAATTTTAATGCAAGCATATAAAACAACACAGATATTAGGAGAAAGCAAGGAAAAGATCAATAGATTGGGTCACAAGGTTTTAAACGCTGTATATCAAAACTCTCATCTCCTAAACGAAAAAGACAGTAGCATGAAAAATATTAAAATGACTAACTTGAAAAATGTTTGCCACCGATGACTGCCAAAGAGCTTACATTTCTTTTCAAAGTTTTTGTAACTCTGTAAGAAAAACACGCACATTCTTATAGAAAAAAAATAGATAAAAAGCTTGGATAATTTATGGAGTATTACAAATGTCAATTAAGCTGGAGGAAGTTTAACTTTCCTAATAATCTTGCAAATCTAAACATCACCTTTAATCTATCTAACTCAGGGCTACAGAGGGTCAGGTGGTGGATACTGTCGGGTAACCCCGGGGGGGGGGTGCAGTATCACCTGGGTGGGTAGTTACAGTGTGTTTCTGGAGCCTAAAAACCTCTGGTCATTTGATCCAGGGTTTCTTCTTCCAGAATTCTCTCATTAGAAACAAACAAACAAAAAAGAGATCTGGGCAATGCTTTTCTCCCAGAGATGCTATTTTAGATTCTATTTATAATATTGAACACTGGAAAGAAATTAAATTAAAAAATTGCATGGGGATGGGTAGGCTATGGTACGTGGATGATTCCACAAAACTCTGGCTTCGAAGAACTTTTATGATATGGTAAATGTTTATGATATAATTTTTAAGTAAAAGCATAGAATTCAAAACTACATCCTAGGGAAGTTGTCTCTAGAATTTATGGAGTGATATTTTAGTTGGAATCTTTATTTGCATTTTTAATAGTTTTGTGTTTTGTTTAATAAGAAGCATTGTTTCTATAATCTAAAAAAATAGCATATATGGACCGTCATGTATTTCGGATGCCATGTGTGTAAGCCATCAGTATGCCCTTCAAAGGGTCAACCAGGCTTTGAAAACTAGAGCTGGATTTATTGGGGCTTCAGGACATTTTTGTTTTGGTGCCACAGGATTTTGTCTTTGTTTTCTTTTAAAATATCCACCCTCGTCTCTCTTTCCAAACTTGTTCTGGTTTCTACAAGAAAACGGTCAAATATGCAGCCCGTTATACTTACTACCTCCCCTCCTTTTTTTTTTTCTTTAAGAGAAAAACATATTTTTAAGTCGGGTTTTATTTTTACAAATTTATGAAAAGATTTTAAGACTTCACTTCGCTAAAAATAAAAGGATGTTAGTGACAGAACCGCACTTGGTTGCCTAGGTAGCAGAAAGGCTAACAACTCCATCAAAGATAAGATTCCTAAATAAACTTTTGCCTAAGCTAAAGTGGTATTTCCCAGTGGGTAAGGAGTTAAAAGTCCAGGCAGGAAGCTGAAAGGGAGCATCAGGTCATGGCTGGGAATGAAGGGTTAAGTGCTGGATAGGTGTTCACCTGAGCAGGTCACATGATAAGCTAACACTGGGAGAATACTCCCTGGGGCATCTTGAAAACACATTTTGTTAATTGTTAATTCTTTGTAAATTTCTATAATAAATATAAAAATCTAAAGTGTGCAGGGAAATACAGCGGAAAAATAATCACCCACCATCTATTTCATAATCCTACCATCTATTTCAGTGGCATTACTTCCAATTTCTCTTCTCTCTCTCTCCACATCCTCCCCCTACACATGCTATTTTTAAAGCTATTTACTCATAACTCTAAATAAAATGTTGTTTCTCTATTGCTTTTCAGAATGGACTCTCTGGAGAGAATGTGGGTGTTTGCTCTCTAGTGTGAACTCTTCCCCAGTCTCTCATCGGAGAGTCCCCCAGTAGGATGGCCAGCTCAGCCTAAAGTGACGTCTCACAGCTGACAAGGCCTATGCATGCAAATGGAGCTTTTATTGCCTCTTCCTTAAATAGGAAGCAAAGATTTATTTAACAAATATTTATAAAATACCCAGTAGATACTGGACAAAAATGAGTAAACAGCACAGACCCAAATCCCTGTTCTCTTGGAGCTTCCACTCCTGGGACGGAAGAAGGGGGAAAGCGAGTGCATTATTCAGTATGTTAGAGATTGCTATGTGCTATGGACAAAAACAAGGCAAGGAAGGAAGAGAGGCTGACCACGGGGGCAAAGCTGCAACTTCGACTGTGGTCAGGGAGGGCCTCGCTCAGACGGTAACATTTGTGCAAAGATGCTCGAGCATCAAACATTTTCTCTAAAAAAAGAAAATCCTACTGGATGCCGCGATGCATTAGTGAACGGTCATATACACAGGTGTGAAATTTTGGAGATCATAAGTTTCCACCAATGAGAGAGGGTTGGAGAGGTGAGGGAGAGGGGGTGTACAAATGGATGAGACACAGACTGGCATCCAGTTTTTCAAAACCAACAGTGAATGCTAAAAGAACACGGATCAATGTCTTTAAAGAAATTTTTTTAATCTGCACCCAAGGATATGTTTATTGATTTTAGAGAGAGAGGGAGGGAGAGAAAAACACAGATGTGAGAGCAACATCCATCAGTTGCAGCTGGAACACGCCCCGACTGGGGATCAAACTCACAACCTTTCGATGCATGGGACAATACTCCACCCAGCCAGAGTGAATCAATGTCTTTAAAGTGTGAAAAATCTTTGAATCTAAAATATTCTGCTCAACTAAATGATCAACCCAATTATAAAATATATTCAAATATACCCATCCTCTGAAATTCTACCTCCCATGCACCTTTCTTAGGAAGTTACTTGAAGACATGCTTCTCAACAAATTGAGGGTATGACCTGAGAAAGAGTACTAATGGAAAAATAAGTTTAGATGTAGTCAATAGAGGAAATAAAAGTAAGTATTTTATTGAGGTTCTCCAGGGAAACCAAACAGATAGGATATATCTGGAAATAGATTTCACATGAGGTATTGGCTCAAGCAATCATGGAGGCTAAAACGTCCCACGATTTGCTGCCTGCAAGCTGGGGACCCAAGAAAACCAGGGGGGTAGTCTGAGAAGATGTCCCATATCAAGCAGTCAGGCAGAGGAAGGATGAATCCAAACTTCCCCCACCTTTCTGTTCTGTTCAGGCCCTCAATGGGTTGGGTATTGCTCCCACCCCAACACTGGGGAGGGCCATCTGCTTTACTCATTGCACCAATTCAAATGCTAATCCCTTCCAAAACACCATTACAGAGCACACCCAGAAGTAATCTTGAAATCCGATGTCTGGATATCCCATGGGCCAGTCAAGGTGCACATGAATGTAACCATCACAGGTACATATGGAAAAGGAGGGACAAAAGGTCAATTATAGGCCTACTTCACCCAAGAGCCAGGAGCTAATCTAATGCTGATGTTGCTCAAGCAGGGAATAACAGTATAAGCTCCTGGAATGACCACCGTGTCCCTCCCCCACGGCTCCGGTCTCACTAGTGGGTGCTGCAGGTCAATGCTTTTCCTCCAGCTGGCCGTCAATGGTGAAGGGATAGATGAAGAGGGAGGGTGCAGGATGGATAAAGCAGAAACTCTGTAATCCTATCAGGCCTAAAAGATGTAAAGTAGAACTGAGAGAATTTCCTGAACTAAAAAGGAGGGTGCCTACAGAAACCCTTCAGAGAGAGTAGGGCTTCCCAGGAAAGGAAAAAGTGATCGAGAGCATCTTCCCTGCCCACCCACCCCACTGACGCAAATGTAGAGACGATAAAACACACTCATACATCATTTTTGCTTGTAGTTTAAATCTACACCATACTGTGAAAGCCCATTTATCAACATTTTATTCATTCATTCATGGCTTTTTATGCACCTACTATATAACAGGTACTACTGAACTGATGGAACAATAAAGATAAAGAACATTCTCTCCCAGTGAAGACAAAAGAAATTATTTTAGGGATCCACTGGCAGAATCTGGGAAAGGGAGATAGGCCTGCAGTGATTAAATTCGGTAAAGTGTTTTAGGTGCTGTGATGGGAATATGTTCGGGGCCCAAAATGGACACCAGGAAAGGGGAGATCCTTCCTGTTTATGGGAAGAGAAGTTCAGGAACTGCTTGATAAATGGAGTGAGAGTGGGGCTGCCTGGGAAAAAAGCTCACCTTCACGGTTTTGAAAAACACAATTATTCTCTTGTGAATCAAGCCTAAGGAAGCCATCTTAAAGAAAAAGAATTAAACAAAGGAAAGAAAAACTCCCCAACCAGTCAGCCAAACATAAACCTTTTTGGTGAATTAGGTTTTGAAAATCTCCTGTAGCATTCATCCCCATATTAATCCCAAAGACTGAATAATTCTTGAGTTAGTGCAATGTCAACAGTGTATTAGAGATAAGAATGCCTATCCTAAGAATTATAGTTTAAATTAGAAGTAATATATATACAGTTCTTAACATAGAACAGATACTCTGTGAAAGTTCCCGGGATGACGGTGGGGACGAAAATTTGTGTTTAAATCTTTGCGCTGGAGCAGAAGAGTCGAGAGTGAACCCGGCATTCCACAGGCAGGCCCCTCAGGGAATCAAGAAGCCTCGAAGGCCGAAGGTGGCGTGGGCCTTGGAGGCCAGTCCAGGTTCCTCATTTTATCCTGGAGGAAACACGCACATATGGAAGTTCAATGATTTGTCAGAGAAGCCTGCACGGATCTTCAGAACACTGCATTTGGAGCCCTTCCAGGAGATGTGTGTGTCTCGAGGCAAAAGGTGTTGTTGAAATTTGAGTGCTCTTCACTTGTTCTCAATTATTTGAATAATGTGTCAGCGAAGTCCTGCTCACAAATGACACATACAGTGTCTTTCGGGCGTCTTTTCTCTTGAAATCAGTTATTAGCCCAATCAGTCTTAACACCGATTGTTCTAGGAACTAAAAACCAAAATAATTGAAACACACATCTAGGGTTACAGGCGCTGCCGGGATCAGAGCGATGTTTTCCTCTGTTTTAGCTTGGCATACACTGGCATCAGGCCATGTCCTACCATGTTTGTATAATCAACTATGTCCCACAATGGGTGAGGGCTCAAAGGGGACATTTGTGGCATAAAGGATCTTGTAGAACGGAAAACATTGTAAATCCTATTATCGCCTTTTCTTCCGCCACATCTGACAAACAAGGGAGAATGAAGTCCAGGCGGTATTAGCCAGGGTGGGTGTAACTTGCAGGCGCCGCCCGGATTGCTTCATTGTAGCCCTTTAGTCCGAGCGTCTGCTAAGTAAGTGCAAGTCTATCACACCTCCTTGCTACCTTTCTCTCACCCAGGGGCCCCTTCAAGAGGACTTCTGTCTGTCCTATCAGTGCCTCCTTTCTCCAAGTAAATGCTAAGAATCTATGCCTTTACATTCTTTGAACTTCAGTTTTTTTCAGCTCTAAATTCAGGATATCAATGTCTTCGTTAGTGGCTTGTTGAGATAATTTAATTAGTCAGGGAAAAGGCAATAGATACTATCTACCTCCCTGCCTGTCTTTCTTGCTTCTACCTCCCTCCCCTGTTCCCTCTGTTTTTCTCCTTCTTCATTCCTCTCTCTTCCTTTCTTTCCTCCTACCTTCATGCTGCCCAAATACATTGATCCCATTTTCAGCATCTTTCAATGACCGTGGGTCACACAAGCCACAGCGCTTACTCTTTTCACCTACAGCTTTCATTTTGAACTAGAAGCATCCTTTAGAGGTTCAGACCAAGACCCTTCCTTCTCGAAACGGTACCATTCTTTTTCATGGCATGGAATCATCCAGTCTTCGCAGTAGAAGCGTTTCTAGGGACAGTTTGGTTATAAAATTTTTGCTTTGGGACTTGGGTTTTAAACAGTTTTTGTTCAAAAATCACCCCTTCCCTTTTTTAAAGAGAGAATTGTAAAGCTCCCTAGGTTGGGAAGAACACACCTTTCCAACGGTGATTTTTTCATAGTGTTCTGAAGGCAAGAAACTAAGATTTATATTTATTCATTTTCTAAAGAGAAGGATGGATGTTTTCATGTGCTCTCTTTGCCTACAGCGGGTTAGAGGTTAAAACAATTCTTCAAATAGATAGGTGTCTTGAGAACCAGCCTGGAAGTTTGGTCTAAGTGGATTGTATTTGTACCAAATTTTCCATTATTTCAAATTCCCATCGAAGTACACAATATTGCACTGTGGTATTTAGCACTTCACTATTATTTTGCTCCTGAGATTTGGAGACCTCCAGATGCAAAACAAAATGAAAACAAAGGGAGAATTTCTTAGGAATAGTTTTGAAATAGAAAATTATTTAGTTAGGTTAATCCTATGCTTCTTTGCATCCATTTCAGGGAAAGAACATAGACTCAACTACATCATGACAGTGCAAAAAGTATCACGAGTGTGGAGAAAGAAAGAGGGGAAAGTGAAAGACAGAAAGAGGGACAGACAGAAGAAACAGGTGACTGATGGTATAGTCTTTCCTAGCCTCTCACAGGCATAAAAATCCAGAACCATCAAAATCCAGGCTTTGTATAGAGAAGATTCCGAAACTCACAGTAAATATTATTTACTTTCTCACACTGGTGATTGTCTACACTGATGTCATACTGAAAGCTTAGGTGTGGGGTTTAGCCATTGTTATTTACATGATATACGCCATGCAGGAAAGACTGTAAGCAGAACATGTTAGATCACAAAAGTAGAACGGAGGAGGTGCTGAAGACCACAGAGTTTTGTTCCCCTAGCATGAAGTTTCCCCTCTGTCCCTCTGTCTCCCAACCACCAGAATGAGCTACAGAAGTCCTTTTGGAAGGAAGGTGGTCTCAGTTACATTTTTGCCCAAGTATGCATACAATCAAAATGATCTGTCCAGGTGAACGTATAAGCATAATGTGGTGTGTACATACCATGGAATATTATTCAGCTTTAAGAAGGAAGAAAAATCTGACACGTGCTACAACATGGATGAGGCTTGAAGACATTATTATGCTCAGTGAAATAAGCCAGTTACAAAAGGACAAATACTGCATGATTCTACTTATATAAGGTATTTAGAGTAGTCAAATTCATAGAGACGGAAAGTAGAATGGTGGTTACCGGGGGCAGGGGGTGGAGGAAATGGGGAGTTCGCTGTTTAGTGGGGACAGTTTCAGTTTGGGGAGGTGAGACTGTAGAAAAATGTGAATGTATTTAATACCAATGAACTGTACACTCAAATATTGTAAAAATAGTAAATTTTATGTCATGTATATTTCACCACAATGATAATGATAATAAATAATAATAATAAAAATTATCTCTTCAGGTCAGAAAGGGCAGCAACGGAGAGAAGTGTCTTATAGAACGTAAGTTCTATACTATATCTATCTATAAGACATAGAGACATCTATAAGATGTCTCTAGATGAACTAACTCAGAGAGCTGGACAGAAAGGGAGTAACTTTTCCTGTAAAAAGTTCCTGCTGTCTCAGCTATTATGCTGATGTTACTTTGTTCAGCAAAAACTCTGAAGGGCAAATATCAGGAAATGGAGGCTCAGAGGTTACTGACGCCTATTCTTTACAGTGCGAGGGTGGCCATAGAAAGAATTTGATGCCAGGTCTGCCTGTGACAAAGCCCACACCCTCTCCTGAACTGTACTTTCTTTATAGGGATAGTTTTCACTGAGTTTGAAAAACTGAAGATCATAACTCCATGTGTTTTAGGGGAACATTTAAAAAAATGTAAACATTGCCCAGCTCTGGGAAGAGAAAACAGGAAGAAATGATCCCTAGCAAAACAGGAAAGATGGCCCTGGCCAGGTGGCTCAGTTGGTTGGGGCATCATTCTGTACACCAAAAGGTAGCAGGTTCGATCCCCACTCAGGGTGCGGAGAGAAGGTAACTAATCGATGCTTCTCTTTCACATCAATGTCTCTCTCTCTCTCTCTCTCTCACTCACTCTCTCTCTCTCTCTTCTTCTCTCTCTAAAATCAGTGAGGATATCCTTGGGTGAGGATAAAAAAAAATGGGAGAGATGGCAGGGTAAGAAAGTTCCTGTTAACTACTAGAGATCATTCTGGGTTTCTTACCTCCTTTGACTTCTGACCCTGAAAGCTCAGTAGCAGATATGCCTACTTTACTCCTAAACTGGTACAATAGGAGGCCAATATGAGCCTTTTCTGGATGTTCTAGGGATAATGGAGGGTTTGGCATTACTTTTAATTTTTCAAGAAAAGAGGATCAATTCAAATAAAAGATAGCATAGCTTAAACAGAATTAAAAAACTTAGAAACAAAAGCGTCATCATATCCTTCACCTTAACAATATCAACTGTCTTCCTGATTGTCTCAATGAAATGAGTAAATCGTCCCGTGATAGAGCATGTCACTAGAATCACAGAACAAGGTTTGTTTTCATTTGGTTCTTCCTAATTGTGTCACTTTGAACCCCTCGCTTAACCTCTGATACATAAGATGGGAATAATAATGCTTAATTTACCAGATTGTTGAAGGATAGAATTATATTCAAGGAGAGGTAATTTGTTACAGTGCTTGGCATGCTTTGATTAAATATGAAATGGTTGATCATTCAGCGTGAAAAAGATAATTTATTTTTCAAGTAACGTCTCCTGGGTATCAGAACAAGGGTGTGCAAGTTCAGAGTAGATCTCAACTAAAAATTACTGGTAAAGAAGGGAAATGTGTAACAAAAAAATTTAAACCTTTCCATGCTTTGAAGCAAAAGGGTAACGGAGAGTTTTACCACCACATGGAGATCCAATAAATAAAATAAAATGGTGCTCAGCCATTACATTACACTTTAGATTGGTTATTTTAAAAATCTGCCCATCTAAAATCTTTAGGAAAACTAATGGGTATTAGCTAATCATATTTACAAGAGAAATGCTTTATTTTACTTACTAGTATTCCCCATGCGTAGCCAGGGATATAGTTCACTTGACTTGATCCACATAGCAGATTCAGAACACATCTGTTAAAAGTGAGATTAATAATTAAAATATAAAGCCACCACTTAATTTTAAGCTACAATTATTGGCTTCAGTGGAGGGAAAATCCCCTGAGCAACTGGCCTTTAAAGTCTCTCATCAAGTGCTTTTCAGTAAATGAGGGTAGTTTAAAATGCTGGGTTTGCATCCCTGGTCATTGCTGGCCAGTGTCACTTGGTCAGAATGAGCTAGAGAACGGAAACGCTGATGTGTTTTTTTGTTGTTATTAAAATGTTCTCTATCAGTATTCCTAATTCGTACATGAGCATTTTGAGATAGGCAGAACTGCAGATTCCACCCACCCCTGTCAGGCAGTCTTCCACATCACTAATTAGCCATCCTACTTCACGGAGTTGGAACCATGTCAGGGTAGGAAATCACACCAAAGCTTTGAGAGATAAGAAAATGGATATCTAGTTCCATAAATGCTTACAATCATGGAAATCATTAGCTGTTTTCTGGCAATACGTTATTTTTATCATCCTCCTAGAAGAAGATAATGCTATAGAGTATTGTTAAGTGTGAGGCAAAGCCGGCTTGCCAGAATTTTTAAGAAACAAGCTGTTCCTTGCCTATCAATATGAAGTTTAGACGCACTGGGTCTCTGTGTTAGAAAGCACGTTAGCATTCCTAAAAGACAAAATAGCAGAGTTTATATTTTTCCCCTTTGTCAACAGGCGTTTAGCATCGGTGCCAATTATATTGACCAATACAGAGGTGACAAATCAGCTTCTCTATGGATTCTGGTGCAATTGTGATTTATTTGTTTATTGATAACAGCACTTCAGATTAGCCAGAATTTCTGGTAACATATCAACAGCTATTTTTTATGAAAGTATCTTAGTCACTTTCAGTTTTGACATTCTTACTTCCTGGGAGTCACAGGGAGGGAGGGAAGAAAGAAAGAAAGAAATCACAACTGTGTGTTACTTTGTTTCCTGATGTCTAATTTTAACATGTCAGAATGTTCCTGATAAAAATCGAGCCTCTCTCTTTCCCTCACTCCCTGCCTGCCTCTTGGCCATAGGTCGATGGTAACAGTTCAGGACCTGAGTTCAATGTGACATCTTAATGTGATCATCCAAGTCATTTGGAATCTACTGACTGCCAAAATCCAGTGAAGATCCAGCATGTGTTAAAAAGTCACTAAATAAGGAAACAATTTCATCTGCTCCTTCGTATCCTCCCTTTTCGATTAACTGGCTACTCAACTAGTGGTTTGCTTGTCTGTTCCCTTCGAAGATCCAAGAGCCACACTGTAACCTTAACCCCCTCTCTGCCACCTCTCACTCCCTTCTCTAGTCCATTTTGTGTTTAAACAGCCTCCGAAGAATCCCCTTTGACATCCCTGAATTTGTGTTTTTAACTAGATGCCAAATGATAAAACAATGTCACCAGTTTTTTTAACGTTAACTGCTCATTCCTTATTGTAGTTTGATATTGTTATTCAACTACTGTAAATAAATGCTAATTAACAAAATGTCAGTTGACTTTCAAAGCAGCTGCAGATGGCTTTTACTTTTCAAAAACCAGTTTCATCTTTATCAGCAACAGATGAAGAAACACCGTATCTGACAACACAGTGATCCATTATGGCTCCAGCGTATGCATTTTAAATTAGGCTCAATACAGCATCTACTGAATGATATATTTTAATTGATTTAGTAATGCCTAATGGGGTTTTAATAAATGGGCTTCACTGGATGATTTTTTATATAGTTAAGAGATATTTTCGAGAGAGTCACAAAGGGAGAGTTAGCAATGGGTGTGTGAACAGATTTATACAGAATTATGAATCGTCTTGTATTTTCCTCATTTTGGGGTGTTTTGTGACAAACCTGCAGGCTTGAAAAAGTAAGGACCAAGAAGCTCCTGGGGCCAAATAAATGCAGAATAAGTAAGAAACTTTATCTTAAACATCAGGATGAACCTCACTAACTTGGAGAAATTTAGAAATTAGCAGAGTTTAACCTGAAGCTTCAAAGCGAAACACAACTTAAGGAAATTTGTCTTCCGCAGACATTGGACTAACACACACTTTAGGAAACAGGCGACGGCCGCAGTTTTTCACTTGAAGGTCTGGGCATATTCAGAAGTATGAACTAGGTGGGTTTAGCCCTAAAGCAATGAAGACATAAAACCTGTAAGTGTATTAAAAGAAGATTCTCATATCTGAGAAGGGATGGAGAGCCAAACTTTCTTGTACCTGACAAAAGAAGAATGATGGAAGTGCAGAGATAAAAATTTTATGTTTCTATTATAGGGATTTTGTCCTATTTCTGGTTATAACGGAACATCTCACGGCAGACCAAGTCTCCTGTTAAAAACAGCTAGAAAATCCGTACATATAATACACAAAATACATGTTTATAAGGCATCACAGAGCAGTCAAAATATCCTGGACTAGAGGGGTCAAATCTTAGAAGGAAAGCCCCTCATTGAGGTGACTCCAATATACGAGGAGTTTGCCAGTTTGGGGCATGGAAGGAAAGGCTGAGAACTGGGCAGAAAGTGGATGCTAAGAGGCAGGGAACCCTGCAGATCTTTGAGCAGTCTCACACAACTAGGAATTTAAAAACTGGAGTTTAATACCGTCTCGGGAGCAGGACCTGAGGAGCCAAGACGTCTGAGAGAAGGGAAATGCAGAGGATATTCTGGTTTCCATCTAGAGGCATTTGTTACATTCTTGAGCAACGGCAGTCAAGAGACTAAAAAGTCAGGCAGAAAGAAGGTAACGAGCAAAAAGGAGTTTGGGGCAATCTCAGGAGGGGTGAAGAGATGAAAATTGGAGCTCGGAATCCGCCAACGAGAAGCTCTAATAAACATCCTAGTCTCTCAGTGGCCGTGCCAGAGGTGTGCAAATCCTTACAAAGATTACAAGTTGTCTGACTCAGTCCAGTTCTTGGTTTACTACAGCTGTCTGTCCGAGGGTGAAATAAATTCCCCCTGGAGAAAGATAACATCATCCTGAACATCTATAATTTTTCATAAACAATGTTGTGCATTCAAAAAATATCATTAGGCAGAGGATGAAACAGAGTTTAAAACAAAAATTGACAACAGAAGCGGACATAGTTAACCTAGATATTGGGATTGTGAGCAATAGATTTTTTAAAAACTGACTAATATATTCAAGAAAAACAGATGTCAAGAGGGAAGGTTTCACCAGAGCACTGAAGTCTATAAAAGCATTAAATGGCACTTCTACAACAGAAGACGGTAATAACTGAAAGGAGGATCTCAATAGAGGCTTTAACTACATATTGGACAAAAAAAAAAGGAATTGTTAACTAGATGATAGGTCAGTTTAAATATTCAGATTGAGGTGCGGAGAGCAAAAGTTTAAAGAATGCAGAAAGTCATGGAGAAAAGATCCAACATACATTTAATGGGAGCCACAGAAGGGGTGGAGGGAGATAATAGCAGAGGCAATATTTGAAAAGATAAAAGATTTTTTTCCAAAAACATCATGCAAAGCATCAAAGAAGTGCAGCAAATTACAAGAGAAATCACAATTAGGCTCACAGTTGTAAAATTTCTGCAAACCCAAACCTTAAAAGCATCCAAGAAAAATAGATACATCACCTTAAAAGGGCCGTCATGCAGACTGGCAGCTATTTTCCGAAACGAGGAGTAAGAGCCACAAGGCGATGCAATGCCAAAAGGAACAAACAAAAAGCAAAAACGCCAACCTGAAATTGTTTATCCAGTGAACTACCCTTCGAATGTGAGAGTGAAGTAAACGTTTTTCTAGACAAAAATAGAGAATTCATCCCCAGGAGACCTGCATTCAGAAAGATGCTAAAGGGAATTCTTCAGATGGGAGGAACGTTATTCCAGAAATCCAAGAAGATGTAAAGAGAAATGGAAAGAGTAGAGGATAAATCTAATTCGTATTGGTAGTCTTTCGGGGCTTAAAATGCAGAGAGAATTAAAATTCATGAAAACCATAACACGAAATGAGGATGGAGATGTCAACTGAACTATGTTACAGGAAGTGCCCCCCACTGCCGATCCACCCCCCCAAAAAAAAACTGTGCATTGGTTAAGTCCTCAGCGTCCTCATGAAGGTATCTGGGCAGAGCTCAGTGACAGCGAAGTTGGTTACAAAGCGGGTGAGGGGTCTGGGGAGCTACTGAGACCATCAGCAGAAGGGCAGTGTCCAGGGCTATTGGAGGAACATGGTCGGTTACAAAGCCCTCTCTCTGAGCAGTGGAACTAACATTATCTTATGTATAGACTTTGAAATAATTTGAGATGAAGTTTCACTGTTTTTCCCCTGTCCTCAACAGTGTTCACGCTTGGTTATTAAACACAAAGGCCCTTTGATCAGTAGCAGCCTGTTCTTTTTTTCATTCCATTATCTAGAACGAACTGAAACTAAGGGTAAGAACTTGAATTCCATTAGAGTAGATCAAGTGAATTTGGCCATAAGGACAGAATTTCCAGATAGGACAGAGGCATCAATGTCCTGGTGACCTGATGGGGGTGTGTCATTAGGAGGCAGAATGAGGCTCCAAAACTGGATGGAAAATTATCAGTTTAACGTAGGGAAGAGAAGAAGACAAGTTTTCCTTTCCCCCTTAGCAACATCAACACATATTCCCACAAAGCTGGCCACATTTTGAAAAGTTTGTGGGACTTTAGGTCCAAAGAAATAAACCTGTCACTTTTGAGGCACTTGGTAATTGTGGAATATTGGCTGCTTCTCCAAAAATGGAGAATATCACTCTCTTTTGGTGTGTCTAACCTGCTATTAAAAACTTCTATTAAGTTTTTAATTTTTGCTTGTTTCATTTTCCCATTTTAGAGATTCTATTAGTTCCAGAAAGAAAAAAACTGTGCTGTCATATTTAAATGGTTTGTTTGCTCTTTTTTCCCCCCTTAAGAACTGTAAGTACTCTTGCTCTATAACCTGTATCTGATCATTCTAATAGCTAATGTACTTGCAAATTGGTTTTAGATGACGCCAAGGTGCTTTGTTTAATCGCTCCCTGATTTTCTTGACCTAATGTGCTAGGTCCCCGTGTTTGGGAAATCATTTGTAGGAGCAATTTGAGGCCCAGGCTTAATTACATGTCCCTTCTTCCAGAGAGGATTTATATTCATTTCTGAAAGATGTCTACAGGGTTAAACAGCTGTTTGATTGTCAGGTATTATTATTGTTAGAAAGTACAAAAAAGAGGCCCATTTTTGCGTGGTTACCATCTCATGTGGAGATACTTTATCCCCTCAGAGTGACCTTGGTTTGTAAGTGCTCACTTACGGTTTAGCCAAAGAAGAGAACTTATTAGGACGTTGGTGCAAAGCAGAGGTCAACAAGCTATGACCTATGAGCCAAATCTGGTCTGCGGCCTGGTTCTAACAATAAAGTTTTATTGGAGCATAGACACACTTGTTTGTTTGCATGTTTTGTATGAACAAAATGTTTCAAGGACGAAGTCGAATTGTTGAGATAGAGCCCACACAGCCCACAAAGCATACAACATTTGCTCTCTGGTCCTCTACAGAAAGAGTTGGCCAAGCCCTGCTGTGGAGTATTATTCCTCAGAAGTCTTGCCTGATCGGTTTAGATGCTGGGAGTAAGTCAGTGCTGCCCAAGTATTTCCATGAGATTTTATTTTTAATTTTTAAAAAATATTAATGATTTTGAGAGAGAGAGAGAGAGATCTGTGTGTTGTTCCATTTATTTATGCATTCATTGGTTACTTCTTGTAGGTGCCCTGACCAGGGATCGAACCCACAACCTTGGCGTATTGGGAAGACGCACTAACTGACTGAGCTATCCGACCAGGGCTTCCGTGAGATTTTAACTATTTAAAGCATGTATCCAGGGTGAGAGACTCTTTAGTCCCGCTGAGAAACATAAGCAGGAATAGTACTGAAGAGCGAAATGAGAGTATCTTCAGTGGCAGCATGGTCATTGAGTCCTCACTCTGAAACGGCTCAGGAAAGCTTTTGTTTTTCTTGCACAGGTCTTAGTTCACTTAGTTTCTGCTTTTGTAAGGAATGCATTTTCCTTTTCTCTTAGAAAGACAAGCGCTCGGTTTTTTCATTAACCGGTACTTCTTGGGGCTATGTGAAGTCCCCAAGGCTTAGGGGAAATGGAAATCCATGAGCAGCCAAAGGCGAAGTCATTCACCAGCGACTGGGTTCTAGCAGACACACAGCTCGGTCCCTCTGTGCTGGACCAGCAGGCTGCAGGGTGTACGGCGAGCCTGCAGGGTGCACACCAAAGAGCAGTATACTTTCCCGAGACAGTCCCTGCTACTCAGAAGTAATTGTAGAGACCTTAGCACAAAATCAAAGGACAAGAAATGGGAAGAGGGGATGACTGCCTTTCTTTGTTCCCTCAGCACCAGCTCTAAGGAACAGGTCCCCCGATTCTGTGCGGGGTGTCAGTTAAGCTATTGCCCCCGGTTGGCTCCCTACTGCACATGGGCTTTCTACGCATAGGCGATGGCGATGCCCTTCAAGCTGTTGTTACTGAGGCTGCGTCAGCGTCTCCAGGCAGCATTTTGGCTTAATGGTGCATGCCACGCCACTGAGTCAAGAGGATGACCAGGATGAAACGCCTCTTTCCCAGATGACTCAGAAGTCCTGAAAAACGCACTAGTCCCGTGGTGGAAGCGTTTGTGTTGCCGTATTAAAAACAAGAAACGCAATCACCTCCCCTGCCCCAGAGCCCTCCTGGACAGATGCCTTCCTTGAGGTAGGTAATAGGCGTTGGATCCAGCAGGGAGGAAGAAAGAATTAATGAAATCATTGCTTTATAGAGAATCAACGGCCTTACATGCATGCCACTTTGTTTATTAATCCCCCTGAAACTCCCCGGGGATTCTGAACTGGCTCTTTGCCCGCGACGAGTCTGTAACTCTGTGACAATTAACTGTAATGACTTCGGGACAGGCCCTTCTAAATCACCACCAGGTTCCGCGCTGCCAAAAGCCATCTGCACCTGGGTGGCTGGCTAACAGCACCCCCATTTTATTCTGCTTTTCATGTGGAGTCCACTGTCCTCTGTCTTCGCTGGGGAGCCAAGGCAGCTCTAAGTCCCTGTCTGTGATGTGGTGTGGTAGGAAAGAAGAAGCCGCAGCCACAGAAAGGTGGGGGGATGGGTGGGAGAAAGGCGAAGGGACTCTCTTCTCTAAGACCAGGACACAAAAAGCCCCTCTGTTCCCGACCACCTGGGCTCACCAGGCTCGTTATGTGAGAAGGCGAGAGTTGACCAGGCCGTCAGAGGACCTAGGAGTGTCAGAGAAGGGAGTTCCTATGTGGCCAGTTCCTGGGGCCCAGTGGGAACTGTGTGAGGCCGCTGGTAATTTTCCGGGCACTCAGCATGCTCCGCGGTGTCACTCGCACAAGCACGGTGCCCACGTGGCTGGGGAGCCAGATGGGCTCTATTCTAGGCAAAGGCAGAAAGGGGACGACAGAGCCTGGCTTTGCTTAGCTCCTTAGCCTGCCTGCTGGCCTCCTGTCTTCCAACCCTGGATTTACCTTTCAGTGGTCCCCCAAGGAGTGGCACATCCCAGCTGGGTCCCCTGGAAAGCTGCAGATTTGCTGATTTGCACCGTTCTTGTGCATATTTTTATGTGGGCTGGGAAAACAGATGGCTCCATCCAAGTTGCTGAAAACCCAGCTGGTTATTGCTGCACTAGAATGACCTGAGTTTGGGGATCTGCGCTCTCCCTGCCAGAGCCTTAAGCAAGTTGGGACATATGTCTGTCTTTGAACTTGAGCACAGATGGAGGAGGTCAGAATCCCCGCATCCCATCCTGTCCTGTGAACCATGGGAAGTATGGGAGCGGTGATACAAGCACACCACATTACACCCAGTACCCTGGTGCCCTTACATCCCTTTTTGGAATTAGACAGGTTATTAAATATTAATTGTAATCAAACAAACTAACAACTGTCCTCCTCTTTTCTCCCCCGCTTTGTAAACCAAACCTGCACTATCCCCCATTCTAGGTAATGATGAAATAGTCTTTCATAAAAGAACTTCAGAAATAATTGCATTTCAATGTTTACCGAGCACCTGTTTTATTCCAGGAATGATGGTAGGTGCTGGAAATATAAAACTTAATAATACATTGCCTCTGTCATCAGAGAACTCAAAGTCTAGCTGGAAGAGATATGTGTTAAAAAAAGATATCTATAAAAAAATAGATGTAAGTGCCCTCATAGAGGAAGGCACGGAGTAGCAGGGAAACCCAAGGAGGGATGGATTTTTTTTTCCCCTTGGGAATAGTAGGACCCAGCCCTGGTGTGGAGATAATGGAAGGAAAGTCAGCCTTTGTCTGGGGCAAAGGTGGGAAGGGCAGTCACACAGTGAAATATGGAGGCTCACAGAGGACAATGCTGGCTGTCACCCACTGTCCAGTCCCCCAGCTCTCTCTCCCTAACCTCCACTTTTCCAGGTGTCTCCCTCTTTTCACACGATTCCGGTGAAGTTCACCCCATCTGCAGCTCAAGGTGCGGATCCCAGTGAAGCCACACTAATCATGCCAGTCACATTCCTATGAAGGTTGGATTTAGAAACATGCACATAAAAAAATTCTGGCCCTGGCCAGGTGGCTTTGTTGATTGGAGTGTTATCTTGTACACCAAAATGTTGCAGCCCCAATTCCCGATCACGGCACAAACTCAGGTAGCAGGTTCAATATCCAGTCAGGATGCGCATGGGAGGCAGCGATCAATGTTTCTTTCTCTCTCCCTCTCTCCCTTCCTCTCTCTCTAAAAGTCAATAATAAAACAAATCCTTGGGTGAGGATTAAAAAGAAAAATTCTGACCAGTGGAATCTGATGTCTCTGTGGGGTGTCTGGGAAAACTTCCACCCTCCTACGAAAACAACACCTGAAGAGGTGCTTCCCCTTCCTTTCCACAGCTGTTGTCCTGTCTCCTCGAAGCGAAAGGAGGGTTCTCAGCAGGTGAGAGATAGGGTTGGACTGGGGGGTCCAAGTGTAGCCGGGGCAGGAAGCATCAGTCGGAGGTGGCAGAATATCTGCTGAAGGGTCATCTGCCGAAGGGCTGTGACTCATCAGGGGCTCTGCTACTCCAAACAGGGGATGGGGTTAGTCCTGCAGTCATGGCCATGCACCATGACAACAAAGCATCTTGACTCAAGGTGACCTTGTGCTGGAGATAGAACATGGGGCAGTCAGGTGAGGTGGTGCAGCTCTCGAAATGGAGGTGGCTCCTTTTTGGAAAAGAATCCGCCCAAATGACTCCCGTTGTGGAAACCCCGAAGCTGCACTCAAGCCTTTCAGCCACCTCCGTTGTCATCGCTCTCCAGTGAAATAACACTTAAGGTGCTTACCGCACTATCGCAAACTTGGCAAATGCTTAGTGCACTTTAGCTCCCGGCATTATCGCAGGGAGCAAAGAATCCTTTCTGGTTGTCAAGGATAACAGAATAATCTCTAAAATGATCCGGGGATCTGCCTCCTCTTCTCTGCCAGTTGGGAGGTCGATGGTGTGCCTCATTGTATTGTTACTTCATTTATGACTCTTATCTGCTCCTAAGTTCTCTCTTGCACAGCGGTGACGCCGGCAGAGCCTGGGCTGCAGGTTGCCTTTGGCCTCACTGGTCCAGATCTTCAAACTGAGGTTGTTGATCCCACAAGTGTGAACCTCTTGGCTCCATGGCTGGGCCTCTCTGCTTTCAGTTAGACAGGAAACCGGGGCCGGGCAAACCTCCAAGGTTTCAGATGGGCCTTCTGTTCAGATAAGCTTCCAAGGATGTTTCTGCCTGGGAACAGGGGCAGCTCCAGTTCTTTTCTGGATTTTCACTTGTGCCTTTGTGACATACCAACAGATTTAGAACTGACGTTATAATTGGAGTGAAAATGCCCACATGTGACTTGAATTAAACAGACGTCCGCAGATCAGAGACACAAAGCTAACTAATCTCAGGGTGTGAAGCTGAAATACTCCGAGAGGCACCACACAATCTACTCTGTGAGAGATAAGTCTTTGGCCATGTGCTTATTTTTAACAGACTTCAGTCTCCTGTTGGGATACAAAGCAGTTCCCTTGGAGTCTTAGAGAAGTAGCTAGGCAGCGGGAGAATGGGTTTTAGAGGCATTCTGCCGTGAGCCCAGATCCACGCTGTGTCCCTCATTAGGTGTGGCTGACTTATTTAACTTCTCTGATCCTCAGCGTCTAGTGCCTTTCTCATAGGGCTGTTGTGAGGATCAAATTAGGCAAGTGCCAAAAAACCAGAGCACGACGCACGCGCAGTGAATGGTGGACAATATTTCTAACCACCCAAGGGGAGGAGACGGCTACTGTACAGATATATTTTCCCAAGTCCAGAGAAAAAGAATGTTAACAAAAATAATGAAAGCTAGAGTCAGTTGAGAGCTTACTGTACGCTAGGCTCTCGTCTAAGCATTTACATGTTATAATTCATTGAAATTCTCACAACACTCTTTATTACTCCTATTTTGCAGAAGAGGAAATTCAGGCATGGAAAAATAAAGAAACCCCTTTAAGATGGTTATTCAAAATATGCCTAAGCTATTAGTCTTTTTGATGGGCCAGTTTGCTCAAGAGAACAAGTTCTTGCAGATACTGTCATTATACTTGATGCTCTCTGTATCTTTGATATTGGTTACCCAGTGTCCCCTCGAAGCAATATATTAGGGAAAAGTTCTTTCAAGCATCACTGAAACTAATAATAGTGTTTTCCAGCTCAAATTGGAAGAACTGAAGATAGCCCTGGGGAAAGAAGTTCTTATTTTACCAATACAATCAATTGAGCCTTGTCGACAACACAGGAAAACAAACTAACGCTAAAAAAAAAAAATAGATAACTACAAACAAACCAATAAAGAGAGAATCTCTGTCAGCATTCAGGGTTTGCCCCTTTTGGACATGGGGCAAGTAAGGAGGATCTCTTCGTTCAGGCTCTGATGCATTTACACGCATGAAGTTGAAGTATCCTTGAGGCTTGCTCAGCGAGCAATCTTTGAGCACCTGCTATGTGCACAACAGTAAAGGGTTCAGTGACTGCAGAGAAAGAGCCTGTATGTATCTGAGGTCAGACTTGAGCTTGAGGGACTCTAAGATGAAGCATTTCCAGCCAAGGATATGAAACTCAAGATTGCTCACTTCTCAGAAGAACTTACACCCAGACTCTGTGGGCAGGCACTTTCCAGAACATGCTCGTGACCATGCTCTTCCCCATTCTTCAACCGCTCTTTGACTTATTAGAGTCCCTCAATTTGGTTTTCGATTTATTAATCATCTGAGAAGTGGCTTTCAAATTATAACCCGAGGGACTCTGACTGTTAACACCATTCTTTAATGTCTAAAGTGCTCACACCTAAAATCAAACAATATCATTACATTTTCTCCACACGGAATTGCTCATTTTATGCTATACTTTCAAAGCCCAAGCAATTTGCTCCTTTCAGCATTCTTACTCTCCTCCACCAATGTCCTGCTGCTTCTGGTCTGAATCCTGTGTTCTGTATCAAGGCTCTCATTCCATGAGTCCTTCCAAAAACCATAGCCAAAGTAACTTTAACAAATTTTTAGCACTAGTGTGACATTACTCTCCCCACCAATTTAACTAAGGTGTTGAAATGCTTTTGAGGGACAGTAGTTGTACGGCAGCCTCCTTTCCCCCTCAAATCTGTCTGGGGCTGGAAACCACGAAGAACCACCTGTCTGATGCCCTCCTGCCAAGATTGCCTGTAGCCTCAGTAATCAGACGAGCCTCCGTGAAATGCTACAGAAGAGCTGCGGTATAATGATCACTAATCGTGTTGTTCTAGTTGCTATCTGAGCATGGCTGCCTTTGTTTATGGCTCAGATGAGCACGTTTTAATGATCTAAAGAAAATGAGCACAAGTTGCCACTTCCAGTAAATATTAATTCTGAGTAAATACATGCAAATGCAACTGTTGGTGAAAATGAATTGCTTTCGACGTCAGCCTGCCTGATTTAGTTTTTCTTTAGTGGGCACTCTTGCCAAAGGTTGAAAGAACCATCTCATCATTTCAACTCCGGAAGGTGCATGTGCACCGGGTTTGGGCTCCAGACACCCAACCTCTCAAATAAAAGTACACCCCGTGCTAGCCAGGAAACACCAGGGACCTGTATTCTCAAAAACAGGCCACTTGCTCCTATGACAACGCTGGAAACATGCAGATATTACACATTTAGCAAAATCCCACACATCAGAGAACAAACTCCTGGCTGTCTGAGATGTTCGACAGTTTTCAGTTTTATTTGACATATTTCTTTCAAGTCTGCTGTCTCAAGCAAAAAGGAAATTGGTTGCCTTGGGCCAAACTTTTACTTCTCCCACATCCCAAAGGGAATCATGCCACAGAATCCTGCAAAAGTTTGCAATCAGAACCAGGACTTTGGTCAAAAACTTTCAATGGCTTCCTTTTTTTTTCTTACACAGAAAGTCTAAACCCTTGAGGCCTATACAACCTGGTACCAATGAACCATTCCACGCTTCCATATTTTTTGCCACATCCTCCATTTTCCCAATACTTTATGCTCCAACTAAACTGACTATTTATAACGGACTATTCTTTAGAAACATCCTGTACTTTCAAATTCCGTGCAATTTGCTGCTCTTGGCACTATGGCTCTACTCCACCCTTCCTGTCATCTCCCAATGCTCTGCCGGGTTCTACCTTCTCCCTTTAAAAATCCTTTATCCTGGATCAAGGCCCTGATCCAATGAACCCTTCCATTAAACCATAGATCAAAATACGTTAAAAATTTTTTTCCAACTATTATAACACTATCCTGTCTACATGAGATTGTTATTATCTGCTTACGGTTCATTCACTTTGAGTTCCACCAGCTCTACATCATCCCAAGGCCGGCACACGGTACATACTCATTAAATCCTCTCATGTGTGCTGAAATGAAATAATGGTTACAGTTACTATTAGTATGCTTACTATTATTATTACCATCATCAAAATAATTGGTCTACTATCTTAATTATATATAAAAAATAATCATATGCATGATCCTTCTATGTGGACCAACTTTATTCCTCCTAAATGAATTCAGAGGTTGTTTCTTGCTGTTTCACACCATTTCAGTCTGGATTCTTATAACATTCTTATCAGTCATAGTGAATAAGATGTGCTTTCCTTCTTAAGAGATAATAAGCACCAACGAGTTTGCCAGATCCACTGTGATAGGCAAAGCGAAGGGTACAAAAGAAATATTATAATTGTCTCAGAAACTTACAGTTGAGTTGGGGATAAGGTACGACCACATATGGAATGTTTAGGGAGCAGCAAACAGTGACGGCACCAGCTATTACTGCCAAAGGAGACCAGGAAAAGAAGAGATGAGTGTGGAGTAGAGTGGAGGGGTTGGGGTGAGTCCTGAGGATAGGCAGGGTATCAGCATACGGAGGATATGAGGGCGTTGCCTGCGGAGGGAGGAGCTGAAGCAAGCCAACCGGGAGGCATGTTGGAGTGAAGGGGTGGGGGGTGACCATGTTGATGGGACGGGCAGGGAAACAACCCACTGAACCACAGTGGACAATCTGTCTTGGGTGGGCGGAGCACGAGCAAGTGGGATGTAGTGAATAGATTCAGGAGACGTCGTTTGACAATGACTAAAAGAAGAATTTTAGGAAGAGAGAAACACTAACAGGGAACCACGCTAGGTTCTTGAGCAAGTTCAAGGCAAAAGTAAGTCTTTCTCTTTATGAAGATGAGTGTGGGAGCTGATGGTGAAACTGGTTAGAGGTGAGAGAGACTGCCAACAGGGGAGGCCAGCGAGGAGGGCAGTGCTGTGCTGTGGGAGGGAGGGCAGGAGGTCAAGGCTGAGGGTGGCAGGGAGCACGTGGGGAGCGGAGAGCTGATGAGGATCGCCATTCCAGCCTGGGAACTTCTGTAGCAAAGAGCAGTGACTTGTTTTTCTCTTTAGCGAATAGGGAGAAAGTGTTTTCTCTCAGGACGCACTTTTAGTCATGGCCAGCCAATTAATTGTATATGGAATGTATATTCTGATCAAAAACGTATCAGGTGTTTAGAATCTTCTAAGTGCTGTGAATTCAGACATGAATAAGCACAATTCCTTTCCTCAAAGAGTTCAAATGCAGTGGTAGGCCTGGCCACGGGGAGGAACAGTAGATATGATCCGGACACCAGCAGTGGTATGGAAGCCTTCTCAAGGAGGCGCCTTGACGAGTGGTCCGGAAGTGATGAAGCAAAGAAGGCCATTGTGAAGGAAGCCTATCCGGTAGACACAGAAGCTTGAATAAAGATGAGCAGGTCTGAGAAACAGGAGTTCTAAGTGGGTACCGGCGATTGGCAAAATAGGTTTTGCAATCTGTGTGCCAGCGCTATGCTTTGATAGATTGCACCCCTGCCCCATCCATCCATCACCCAGCACCTACGGAACTGCAAAGAGGTATTAAACAACAACAACAACAACAACAACAACAAAAGCGTAGGTATAAGTGGAATCAAAGAACCTAGCTCTGAGGGTGGCCCTAAGCAGGGAAAAAGATTGCTATTTATCTCGTCTGCTGTTGATCTTGAACTATTCAACGGCGCACATGCAGACAAGGCGAAAGCATCCTGCAGTGATGGCACAAACACGAGCCTTTATTTGTCTGATAGATGAGGTCGGGCAGGAAAACCGTGGATGGAAAATAAAATTCTTTAAATCCGTATTACACCCAGGAGCCCCTATGGATATGAAATATTGATTCAGTGCTACCACTATGCTAAGTTCTGAATAAATTACTCTAATACTGTGTAAGCACCAAGCAGGCTGAAATTTTCAGGAGCAAGATCAAGGATTGCTTATCAGTTATCAAAAACATACCGAGCTCCTACTAAGCACCGTGCACGAAGACAAAATCACGGTGGCTGGGAGAAACATCAGTAGAGTTAAGTGGACGTTAAAACTGATCTCCAGGCAGCTTTTTTGCAGGCTCATTGAGGGCAGATATTCTTCAAGTAAATCAGATAATCAAAGGCGATCAAAATCTATTCTATTCCTTTGTGATTCTTCTGATGTTTTGTGTTTTAAATTCACCTGCCACTGTGTGTTCCTGGCTCCCACCCTCCATGCAGCACTGCCTGATGCCGTTGAACCAGGCCGAGTCACTCACGCCCCAGGCAGAGAAGCACGGCAGCTGCGGGCTCCAGAGTTCTGCTTTCCAGACTTTGCCGCAGATTGTTCCACATTTCTCTGACTCTAGCTCCCCAACCGTGCCTCCTCCAGAGTGGATGCGGAGGATGGAGAGGCTGCAGGTAGAACTCTGAGACTGGTAGCTTCAGGGGAAAGTCACCTTTGGGGACTTCTTGGAGACATGCGCACAGCAGCGGGCAGGCGGCTCCCGATCCAGGGTGATTCCTGAAAGCAAGGGCGGGGCTTTTCTGTTGCTGTTCTCTCTCCCATTTTCACATGGCGTTAGCGCCCTGAGGTGACTTGTAGTCCGTGTGTATAGGTGCCAATTAATGCCCTCTCTTTGGGAACAGAAATGTTATCACTCCCATCTCCCCTGCCCCAAAGGGACAAAAGAAGAGGTTCTCGTGACCACATGGATGGGGCAAGGGCTCCAGGTGGGAAAGATGGCTTGTAATTTCTGAAGACATGAGAACTGAAACATCACTCTAAACGCAAACTTTCTAGGTGGGCTCCGCTTATTTTTCTGAATTCTGCTGTCTGCTTGGGAAAAGCCTTCTACTGCATTAATTTTGCTTTAGCAAAATATCTTCATCTACAGTCTCAACCTTTATTCTCTTACTGTGTCTCCGGTAAGGAAGACAGATGTGTAATCCATAGGCATGTAATTAAAACAATGATCAAGTTCCCATCTAGCTTCCTCCCCTGCTGGATTATAAAAATGCGCTGGGACCCAGGAGGACCTGAGAGCTCGGCCAGGTGGCCGTCCTCATGTTACAGCAGGGGGAATGGAGCTCCAAAGAGTTGAAGTGACTCATCCAAAGTCACACAGCCGGTTGGAGCCAGACCTGTGTCCTTTAACCTCCTCTTGCAGGTATTATTTTCCAGACTTTCAATCATCTTGACAGCTTGTCTCAGAAGCCTGTCCAAAGCCCTTCTCAGCTGAAGCTCCCGGAGCGGGACACATGCCCCCAGAGGGGTGTGATTTTATCTGAGTATAAAGGGAAGATTGCTCTAGCGTGCTTACATCCTAGGCACGCATTCCAACACTGGGCTTGCTCCAGGGGCTTATTTCTGACGATGACCCTCCAGCCTAGCCCAACGTGCCCCAACGCATTTGCCCAGCTCCTGTGTGTCAGGCCTGCTTTTCTTCCCCAAGGGCAATGAAGTTCTTACTGAGTCATACCCTGCAAATGATAACACCGCTGATGTTCAAAACATCTTGCTTTCTGGAAACAGAAAGAACCCTTTTAAGACTGCGAACCTCCTGGAGGCTTCCATAGGGAGAAGAGGCTGCCAAATGCCAACCTGGTGGACAGAGAGATTAAAGACCAAAGTTTCATTGATGTAGCCTGAATCACCTACGAAGATGGATGAAAACTATTCTGGAAGAGTAAGAGAGATCACTTTATCCAGAGTGAGCTCGGAGCCAGTTAGTCCACACCGGAGGCACCCCCTCCTCCACTCTGCCCACACTGGCCAACAAATGAAAGGCCACCCCCTTGACCATTGCTGTGGCTCCGCCATGTTCAGAGTCTGTGAGCTTTCAGCTCTGTGACAGATATGACACAAAGCAAATGAAAGGTGCTTCATCCTTGCCCTTGCAAGAGTTTGCAATGGAGCAATTTTTAAGCCATCGGGGAACCTTTTTGTTTTCCAGATCTCACCAAGCTACGTTCCCATAAATAGGGCTTTCAGCTCCTTCCTCTCAGGTGGGGTCAGGGTTAAGTGCCACTTCCACCATGCTCCCTGAGCATGTTGTTTTCTGTCACTGCATGTATGCCGTTGTCTGTGCTCACTTAGCTGTCTGACCGCCTATCCTCCTGTTCCCCACCCTGGGCTCCAGACCAGGGGCCCCACAGCCTGCAGGGCTTGCATGCAGGGATGGCCCACGTGTCTGTGGCATGGTTGGATGCCCCAAGAAAGGCCCTTGTGCTGGCCCCCACTGCCACCTCTGGGTGCCACAACTGCAAACATGTCCCAGGAAATGGAAAAGCACTTCATGTGTGTAGCTTATAGGTTCTGTTGAGGAGTTAGGATTCTGCTTCATCCTCAAGCCGATGAACCAGGGGTCAACTCTTTCAGGGAGCAGCCACCTCCAATATTTAGGGCTGATAACTGTCCCTAGGGTCTCCCGTCAAAGGGTCACGGGATTGGACATGAAGCCACTGTGAGCACAAGGTGGAGCAGGGAGTGAGTTGATCCAAGGACTGGATGATTTCGGCCCCCGGCGTGCAGCCCCGGAGATAGGGCACAGCCAGTCAGTGGTTACTGGTGATCTGACAATGACGTCCTCGTCACCTCCCTAGGAACACTCCGAGGAAGGCTCCTGTCTGCTACTGTTGCTCTTGCCTTGTAAAGCCTGACCCCAGGCTGCTGAGGACACAGCATTCTAAACACTGAACTCCCTTGGGATGGTGCCCAGAGCAAGATTTTGGGAACACAAATATTTTCTTAATTTCTGGGGTGAAGCTACTGCTGGGAAGCTGCAGAAGGGAAATCTCAGCAGGGGGCTTGTGATTCCCCAACCTCTGCCCCCACCCTTCCAATTGGGATACAAGTAAAACCAGTGGCCAGCCCTCTGGAGTTTCTCCTCAAAGCGGCCGTTGGCCATTATCTTGACCAAAGCCATGACCCAGTGCTCCGAACAGCTGCAAATTCACATGTGAGGAGATAATGTCACTATAATAACCCTATGACTAGCTATATTCACCGAACACTGGTCATGAGGCAAGCTCATTGCATGGGTTCTCTTATTTAACACAACCCGAAGGAGGAGATCCTTCCGTGTCTGAGTTTCAGGGGCGCGGGGTACGTGGATTCCTCAGTGTCGCACAGTTCAGCACGGGGCAGAATCGGAAATTCTAACACAGCAGCGTGGACCAGGTGCCCACAAACCATCCTGTTACCATTTCACAAAGCTGCCTCTCTGACAGCTGGGGACCTTGAGAGGATCAGGCCAAAGGAGTGGCCAGGGTGGCAGACGGAGAAGGAGCAGAGAGTCGAGAGTTCACGTGGAGAAACCTGACTGCTTATCCAACAGAGGCACCACCTCCAACACGGTGACGTGATACTGATTAAGCTTCTTAAACAAAATAATTGGGGGGTGGGGGGAGGTCCATGGATGGAGAGCAGGGCCATGGCAGGATCTCTGGGAATCTGAGATGCATACATGTGTGCCTGTGCGTGTGCGCGCGCGCGCACACACACACACACACACACACACACACACACCATGAAACAGAGTTCACTGACATCAAAGCCATAGACAACAGCCTTCTGTCCCCTTCCGGTTTCCAGATTTTGGTCTGCAATGTGTCCCACCCCAAAGATTTCAACACGCTGAAGTGATAAAACTGAAGTCAGTGGCAGAACCCCGAGGGGAAGTTTTAGGAGAGAAAATCTTTGCTTTTTTCCTGGAAAGTACCTCGAGAGAAAAAATAAAATCTTGCTTTCCCAGCCATTTGGACCAAACTCATAGCACATGAACAACTAGACAATACAAAACATTAGATGTGAGAAAGGATTTGGCCAGCTGCCAAGGGCCACGTACCATAACTTACCCCTCGACCTTAGAAATGACCACTTCTTCTTGGCCCCCACTTTAGCTTATAATTCTTTTTAAATGAATCTTATAATACTTTATTACACGTATTTTATATCCATCTCTCCCCTTTTAGACCATAAGCTACCTAAACAGTGAGTTTGCCGCTTCAGTCCTTCACATGCTGATTACGGACATAGGATCTGAGTAGTCACTTGCTAAATTAATCCATGAGGATTTTTTGGCCTTCCAAATACCAAGCATAATAGAACATGCTGCTTCTTCCTGTGCTGAAATATGTATTTTAATCATAGTGAACTTGAACTAATGTGAACCTAGAAGCTCTTCTTTCAAGGCAGTCATAAAATGAGTTCAGGCTTGGAAGTCAGACAGCGCCTGGCTTGGGTTTGAGTCCTGGCTCTGCCACTCCCTTAATGATTACTCGATTTTTCTATCCCGGCTTCTTGTTTGTAAAACCGGAAGCCTAGGACACTCAGAAAACCATTGCAAGGTGGAGTATTATTTCCAACAAAACCACCGTAGTGATTCTTTAAAAATATACGTAAGACCATGTCAAGCCTCTGCTCAAATCACTCTAATGATTTATCGTTTCATTCGGAGTAAAGGTCAGACATCTGCCACTGGCCTGCAAGGCCCTACAGGACCTGGCCCCCAGCTACCACTGCTTTCACCTGCTCTGCCACGGCGGCCCCCTCACTTGAACACACCACCCACCCACTGCTTTAGGGCCTTTCCATTGGCTGTCTGTCCCCTCCGCCTGGAGCCCTCTTCTCCAAGATACCCATGCGGTCAACCTTTTCTGCTGCTTCAAGTGTCACCTACCACCACCACCATCACCACCTGATTCAGGATTGCAACCTGAACCACCACCCTGATTCCAAATACTCTGAGCTATTATTTTTCCTAAGCACTTACCCCCTTTTCCCATATTCCTTGCTGTTCCCTACACACATGTGTATCGCCTGGCAGTCTTCAGGGCTACTCTCACCAGCACACCTTTCCCAAGGGCCAGGGTTTTGGTGTGTTTGGTGCATTGATGTTTCTCAAGTGCCCAGCACAGTGCTGGCACGGAGAGTGGGCGCTCAGCAAATGATTTTTGCAATGAATAAAGATTGAGTGAAGATAGTAAGTGCCTGGCACACACAGAGTTTCAACAACTGTAGCCATCATTGCCACCACCACCAAGGTCATTGTCATCGTCAGCATCATCATGGGGATGGCAAGGCCCCTCTCGGACCCTGGAGAGGGATAAAAGCATTAAGGTATACAATGCATCTAGCACAAGGTTGGTATATATTACATGCTTGATAAATATTATTTCCTTTGTTCTTCTCTTTTGTGGTTTTTTATATTGCTCCTTTTCTGGGGAGGACCCTCAGAACATAGTTGTAAGGCAAAATTAACTAGTCGGTGCACACGGAAGTGTCATATAGGGCCATTGACAGTGCGCTCGAGCACCGCCATTAATTATTACTACTATTATTAGCTGAGCATCAAAAGTGAATTGATGTGACTCTATTGTTTTGATCACAATTCTCTGCACTAAGCGAACTTCCTGCCACTTTTTCTACAACTCACGAAGGAGGAGGAGGAAAAGGAGAAAGAAGTAAAAACATACACTTTCGCTCTCATAATACTTGGGTTCACATATTTACCAGGGGAAATATACCTATAGAAAAAGAAAATTACATACCAATTTAAAGTTAAACATTCTCCAGAAAATTATATAAGCATAAAATTGATAACGAAGTATACAAAGATAGATCTTTCCACTGTTAGTGGTTGGAAATAGACTACAGGTGTTTTCAAGCCAGCAGCAATACTTAACTTTCTGTTTTGCCTTTTTTTTCTCTCTCACTCCTATGTCAGTGTAAAGGGAACTATTTCAAATGTTAAGCGTGTGCCGGTGCACAAATTCTGCCTGTTGACAGTTCACATAAAACACAGTACTGACTCAGTAAGTTCTCTCTACCTCTTGGAAATGCACAGAATGCAAAGACTTTGGACAGGACCAACCATCAGGACAAGCTCCCTCTGTCTGTCAAACTGAACGTAGCCCTTGGGCTGGAAGTGCACCGGCATCGCCCTCCTTTCTTTAAAACTCCAAGTATTAGTGTAGAGATTGCTCATCCTTACTCTCATAGATCGCAGTGTCTTATCATTCGTTTTTCCCAGTCAGTCAGTCTTGGAATGCTGCATCGAACAGCTACAGCAGTGGTTGACGGAATTGTCTTTATTGTCGGCTTGGTGTCCTGCCATTCTGTTTTTCTGTAAAATGTTTTTACAAGAAGGCATGCTTAGATGGTTCTTCTATAAATTCTATACTTCCTTGGTTGGTATCATGCCCAGATGCCAACTCTTTTATCATGCCAATAGGTATATCTTCTGCATAAAATGTGAATTGTCTTAACTTCCTACTTACCAACCCCTCCCCCAGCTTAGGGGATGGCCAAGGCTAGTGTAGCCATGGTGATAACTAAGTGTGTTTTGTCCGGCACCCAAGTGGAAGTACAATCAAGGTTCAAAGTGTAAACAAATGTACACATTAGTCCTGAAGTTCAGGAGCGGGGTTAAAGCCAGCAGCAGGACTCATGTAAAACAACAAGCAACTGTGATACATTTACGCAATGGAATACTACTCAGCCATAAAAAAAGTGGGAAGTCTTCCTTTTTGCAACAGCATGGATGGACCTGGGAAACATTATGCTGAGTGAAATAAGCCAGTCAGAGAAAGGCAAATAGCATATGTTTCTCTTGTATGTGGAATCTAATGAGCAAATAAACTAGCAAACAAAATAGAAACAGACTCACAGACACAGAGCAGAATGACAGCTGTCAGAGGGAAAGAGGGCGGTTGGGGAGCTGGGTTAAAAAAAAGGTAAAGGGTTAAGGAAAAAGAAACAGAACTCATGGACACAGACAATAAACAGTATGGGGGTGAGGGGGTGCAGAAGAGGGTACAGAGGGAGGATAAATGGTGATAGAAGGAGACTTGACTTTGGGTGGTGAGTACACAATACAATACACAGGTGATGTTTATAGAATTGTACACTTGAAACTTATATAATTTTATTAACCAATGTCATCCAATAAAACCAATAAATTTTTTTTTAAAAACTTCTTTACATTAGTGTGTAGCAGCCTCTAGTAATCCCTCACCATGCAGTCTTTTAGCATAAGGTGTCTCTTTAAAATGACAGTATATTACACTGGAGGGCTAACATATTAATCCACTATAAGCCATTAATAAAATGTATTTATCAGTCAGTCACTGCATCGGTATGGTCTCAGGGAATGGTACGTAGGGTAAATTTGTTAATTTTCTCACATCTTCTTATATTATGATTTATTGTGTAAACAAAAATTGTGGCAGTAATAAAAAACTCCAAAACGAACCAAAAAGTTAGATAAAGAAAAACAATAAAAAAATCCAAAACACAGGGATCCAGGGAAAAAGTGTGTTGAACCTACAGGGATAATTATCTCAAAAGCTAGAGAATGCAAAAGCTTGCGAGTGAACGGACCAGGCTTTCTCAGAGGGCCAGAGCAGAGCAGGTGAAGGACAGACCCACTGGGCGATGTTGAAGACTGAGAATAGACAGGAGTTTTCAGGTTATTTTTGGAAAAGAAACTTATTGAGCACCTTACAAAATGAATTAAAGACCTCAATGTGAGACCTGAAACTATAAAGATCCTATGAGAAATCATAAGGAAAAACTTCAAGACCTTGCCCTTGGTCATTATTTCTTGGCTATGACACCAAGAACACAGAAAACAAAAGCAAAAACAGACAAGTGGGGACTACATCAAACTAAAGAGCATTCTCAAAGTAAAGGCACAGCCAAGGAAACAGGTAACGGAGTGAAGAGGCAGCCTTTGGAAAGGAAAAAGGTATTTGCAAACCATATATCTGATAAAGGGGTTTATATCTAAAATATATAAGGAACTCCTTCAATTCAAAAGCATGCAACAAATAACTTGATTTAAAAATGGGCAAAGGACTTGAAAGGACATTTTTTCCAAAGAAGGCATGTAAATGGCGAACAGGTACGTGAAAGGATGTCCCAACATCATTAATCATCAGGAAACTACAAATCAAAACCACATTGAGATATCACCCCGCACTTTTCAAGATGGCTATTATCAAAAACAAAACAAAGCAAAACAAAACAAAACAAAACAAAGAATGCCAAGGGTTGAAGAAAGCTGGTAAATAAGGGAACCATTTTGTCAGCGGAGGTGTGAAATGGTGAGGTCACTGCGAAAAACAATACAAGGTCCCTAAAAACATTAGAGTAGAAGTGCTGTGTAATTCAACAATCCCGTTTCTGAGTATTTATCTAAAAGAACTAAAACCAGGATCTTGAGGAGATATCTGCACTCCCATATTCATCACAATTGTTCACAATAGCCAAGATGTGCAAACAACCTAAGTGGACTGGATTTTTAAAAAATGTCGTATATGCACACAATGAAATCATATTCAGCTTTAAAAAAAATAAGAAAGGAAATTCTGTCGTATGCAACAACGCGTATGGAACTTGGAGAATGTGGTAAGTGAAATAAACCTCTCACAGAAGGACAAATACTGTACAATTTCACTTATATGAGGTATCTAAAATAGTCAAACGCAGAAACACAGTGAAATAAATGGTGCTTTCCAGAAGCTCGGGAGAGGGGAGAAAGGGCAGTTGGTTGTCAATGGGTATAAAGTTTCAGCTATGCAAGATAACTCAGTTCTAAGGATCTGCTGTACAATGATGGACCTATAGTTTACTGGATTGTATGCTTGCAAATTTGTTAAGAGGATAGATTTGTTAAAAAAACAAAACAAAAACAAACCTTATTGATTTTTACAGGAAATTTGGAACACATTTTAAGCACAACAAAAACAAATAAATAAATAAAATCATCCACAACTCTACCAATAAGTCCAATCACCAGAAAAAGCCTTACATACTGTTTGAAAATTAAATACTTCTTGAGAGCAGCAGCATCATGATTATTATTGAGATTTATATTTATATATATGTGTATATATGATACATATAAGATAGAACACTTACTAGGAGCGGGACGCTGATTTAATGGCTTTGCATGTAATTACTTTGTTTAATTCTCAAAGCACCTCGGTTAGGTAGGAACTACTATTAACTCCATTTTGCACCTGAGGGAATTCAGGTGCTGAGTTTAGGTCATAACTCCACCCAGCTATGAAATGGTGGAGTCAGGAATCAAAACTAGATTGTTTCAACCTAGTGCATCTGCATCAAATAATTTAATTTTAGAATGAATGATAGAATCACATATCTTATAAGTTTAGAAATGTAAAAGGGTATGTAATAAAAGGCCTCACTCCCACCTCCCTCCCCATCTGCCCCCTGGCCCACTGTCATAGGTAACAGTAGGGGCACCCTTCAAGAGTTTCTTGTGCAACAGAACTATATTCTTTATTTTATTTGTTTGTTTTTGTTTTGTCTTTTAAAAAAGAGGCTTTGGTTTTAGGGAAGTTTCAGGTTCACAGCAAAATTGAGTGGTAAGTAATTGATAAATATTTGTAGAATGAATGAACTTCACATCATTAGGCAATTGTCTCCTTGCTCTTCAGGTTAATTTCATCTTTCATTACAATGTTTTAAATTATTAAGTTTTACTTGCCCTAACTCAGATTTGAGACAAAGCGAACATCTCGATCGCCTCTGGACCAGGGGACATAACATTGACCAGTAGAGAAGCTAAAGGTGAGCAAGTGGAGTCCAGAGGGATAGTTTGCATGTTTTCCATAGACCCTTAGATTGGCCATCAACTGAAATGATACCTGGGCACGAGCCAGCCTCAGCTGGCAAACATACCTGCATACTAGTTCCTGGTCCAAGTCACAGCTCAGTCCTAAAGGCTCGCATCACCACTTTACCGTCTGGTAACTTCCAGACGGTAAGGGATGAGTTAGGGAGGTGAATGTGTGTGTTATGGCATTACAGGCTGGTGGTAGAGAAGATTAGGAGGCAAAACAAATGGGATTTTGCCTCCATATAATTAAGCTGTTCCAAGAAGAGGAAGTGGAGTCACACATTCAATTCCTGGATGAATCCCAACCTTCCGATAAACTGCCGAATGCAAAGTTGTAACTGTCGTGACAAGCAACCTCTGATGATCTATGTGCAGTGCTCAAAGGAATTCCAGGAACAGGAAAGATGACATTTGTTGTTGTAAAAGTTTGTATTTCTGAGTATTGGGAAAAAAGAGATCACAAAAGATGTTGCCAAATTCCTGTGCATGTTGTTTGAATAAACTTATTTGTTCTGATTCTGGATCGATGACATTTTCTTTTTCTCAAAACCTTTTCTTTCAGAGGAAGAAAACTGACTCATGAGCCACAGCAGAGAAGGTCAATGATTTGGCTTAATTACTTCTCCAGGGGCAGGAGGAGAAGAATCTCTGATAAATAGAGTCAGTTTTCTAGCAAGCACATGTTACACATCACCTCCCCTCCCCCAGAGGCCCTGAGAAGGGAAATAAAAGACTTGTTGTCTGTTGCCCCCTAATCAGCCTTTGTATTTCAAAGATTAAAAAGTAGCTTATTACGAGAACTCCACAGCATCAGGAAACATCAAATGAAATAAGATTTGATATTGATAGACAGAGTGCTTCCTTCCAGAAAGATCCTTTCAATATACATGCAGCTTCCTTAGACGTGAATATCCATTCCTTCCCCATCACATCTTATGTCATAGAATACATATGACATGGCATTAGGGGGGTTTTATTACCTATCTGCATATGCAGCTTAACATACTGGTGTCCCCTCTGTGTGAGGCACAGTGGAGGCTGTATGTGGATGTGACAGCACAGATCCTGGGGGCAGGCAGGTGTGTCTCCTAATGGTGGGAGCTTGGGCCACTTATGTAACCTCTTGGCAATTTAGCATTTCCATCTGTTAAATTAGATCATTTGCATGGATTAATGAAACAATGGAGATAAAGCATTTATTATCTTTCCTAGTGCATAGTTACCATATCGGGAACAGCAGTTATTATTACTGTCAGTATTATCAAGCACAGAAGAGAAGACATGGTGCCTGCCTCCAACAATCCTAAAATCCAGTGGCAAGACAAGAAGGGCCATTACTAGGACAATTAAAAGTGCAAGGCAGCTCAGGACACCTGCTGCAGGTTATTTAAATGAGGTAACTGTGTGTCTAGCCAGAAAATCAGAAAATTTTATGCAATAACAGATTAAAGAGCATCATGCTTTCATTACTATGGCAATGTTATTTCATCTAGTAAAATTATGAAAAATGTTGTCTTCTCTGGAAACTTGGGCCTGCGGTATACCTAGCCTCCTTCTTGACTTTTTTTTTTTTTTTGCTGTGTCGATGACATCTTTTTTTCTAGTTAATTTCAGTTTCCTGCAGCATGCCTTGAGTCTACTAAATCATTACAACGATTAAAATGCCACCTGTCAGATGTATTGGACATTATGAGAGTAAGCAAAATAAGTTCAGAGAGGCATCAGAAGATAGCAGATTCATAAAACAAGGATGGAATGCTCTGTCAGTTCTAGTCTCTGGGAAGCAAAAGCCAAGACAAAGTAAGAAGCACAGGAGATAGGGGGTAACGCCCATGAAAAGTAAAGGGCAGAGGGAACAGGAGTTGGCGGAGAGGGCCTTTGGCTTGCGATGCACGTCTAACAGCTTCGAAAGGTGCGGGGGAAGTAAAGAGGAAGGAATTAAGTGCTTCAGGCTGCAGAGAAATCTGAGAAAGTCTCAGCCAGCCCACTGGGGTGTCCCCAACTGCAGAATGACCAGGCTCTAGAGCCCCCGCCCTGCTCTGTCGTAGCCTGGGAGCCTCCCCGTGGGTGGGGGCTCAGGCTGAGTGTAGCAGCGGATTCCGAAAGTCCTCAGTTACCTGCACTCCTTCCAGAATTTTCTGCTTGAAGGAAGGCCTGAGGTGAGTACCTCCATGGTGGCCATGGGTGGTCTATGCAGAGGGGCCACCACAGAAGAACAGAGAGTTCTCTGATACTAAAAGAGAGATTACTGAAATAGACATTCAATTGAAGAATTGAAAATTAAAGTTAAAAAAACTCTCAAAACACAGAATGAGTCGAAGAGATAGAAATCTGTGAAATTTTAAAATGAGACATTGGAAGAGTGATCCAAGAAAGCCATCATCCTCTTAATAGGAGTCTCAGAAAAAATAAAAAGAGATAAGAAAAAATTACATTGTAAAGAGAAGAGAAATTCCTGGAACTGAAAACTAGGCACAGTGTTCAGCACACTGAATTTTAAAAAGACCTACACCTGGGTACGACCTCATAAAAATTGCCCAGCACTGAGAAGAGAAGATCCCCAGAGCATCCAGAGAGATGCCACAGTTCACCTACAAAGGAAAGAGAATCACACTGTTATCAGACTTCTAAAGAATTATGCTGGATGCTAAAACACATGAGGAGGAGTACTTTAAAGACATTAAAGAAAATTTTTCTCATCCTGAAACTCTCTACTTGGCCAATAATGAGAGAACATTAAAGCCTGAAAGCATTTTAAAAAATGTAGTTTGCAAGGAACTTGTGTCAGTCACCGGAGGAGGTGCTCCAGCACAATTGGAATGAAAAAGAAAAAGGAAGGCATTGGGGTCAAGAAACAGTTCATCCCACCAAGGAAAATGGTAACGGGAATTTTCAGAGTGATATTTACAGTGGCTCTAAAAAACCTCCGTCCAGGCTGGAGCAAGAAACCAAACAGGACCAGAAGTCTCAAAGGACTAAACCATGCCATCGAAATGGGCAATAATTGAGGATATCATAAAATGCTGAAACGCCCCTTCTTCTATCAAATAAGAGAGGTGCAAAAAGGTTGCTGAGAAAAAAAACAAACACTCTATAAAGAACGTGTGGTGCTCTCTCAGGTCGGGCCCTCCAGAGAAGTGGCTGCGGGACACGGGGCTGAGGTGAACGTGGGTGGTAGAGAACCCAAAACGAGCACAAACTGAGCTAAAGAAAGGCCTGGAAGCTGAGAAGAAAGTAGCAGAGAAGGAGGCCAAGCAAAAGGAGCTCAGTGAGAAACAACTAAGCCAGACCACAGCTACTGCCGCCAACCTCACCACTGACAATGATGTGGGAGGAGGAGCCTGGACCTAGACCATCCACGGACACCTGCAGCCAAGCAGTCCACCCACTCGAGCCCCTTTATACATCTCGCTCACTCGTCTCATTCAAGAATACAGCCATCTGCAGCCCGGGGACTGCCTGAGGGACATCCCCTTAAAGGTGGTGGGTAGGATTCATGCCAAAGGAGCTTCAGAGGAAAAGCTCACCTTCTATGACCTTCCAGGGGAGGGGGTCGAGTTGCAAGTCATGGCCAATTCCAGGAATTATAAATCAGAAGAAGAATTTATTGGTATCAATAACAGACTGCATCAGGAGGCATAATTGAAGTTCAGGGGAATCCTGGGAAAACCAAGAAGGGTGCTGGCATCATTCCCTATGAGATCACATTGCTGTCTCCCTGCTCGCATATGTTACCTCATCTTCACTTTGGCCTCAAAGACAAAGCAACAATATTGTCAGAAATAATTGGACTTGTCCCTGAATGACTTTGTGAGGCAGAAAGTTATCATCTGCTCTAAGATCATCACGCATATCAGAAGTTTCTTAGATGAGGTAGGATTCCTAGCAACTGGAACTCCCATGATGTGCACCATCCCAGGGGGGCTGTGGCCAAGCCTTTGTCCCCTCTCACAATGACCTGGACATGAATTTGTATATGAGGATTGTTCTGGAACTCTACCAGAAGATGCTGGTGGCTGGTGGCACTGACCACATGTATGTAACAACTGGGTGCCAGTTCTGCAACGAGGGAACCCATTTGACTCACAATCCTGAGTTCACCGCCTGTGAGTTCTACGTGGCCTCTACAGCCTGTCACATTCTCATGAGAATCCCAGGGCTGATGAAGCACATTACAGGCAGTTAACAATGTCACCTGCCATTCACACGGCCCATATAAGAGTTTGAGAAAGCCCTGGGAGAGAAGCTGCCAGAAACTAACTTCATGGAAAAGCTGCCGAATGTGGTCCACCTTGGGCCTCAGCCAGGCTCTGTGATGAGTTTGTCGGGGAGTTTCTGGAAGTGACATGCATCAATCCTACATTCTTCAGGGATCGCACACAGATAATGATCCCTTTGGCCAAATACCGCCACTCTAAAGAGGTGCCAGCTAAGCACTTAGAGCTGTTTGTCACGAAGGAGGAAACATGTAATGCCCACACCAAGATGAATCATCGCAAGTGGCAGCGACAGGGGCAGCTTTTCGAAGAAAAGGCCAAGGCCAAGGCTGCTGACAACGACGAGGCCATGTTCACAGACGGAAACTTCTGCACTGCCTGGGACTACTGCTGCCCCCACAGGTGGCCACCCACCCAGTCACCATGATTCTCACGGACTCCAATAACATCAAGGGAGTGCTTCTGTTTCCTGCAATGAAACCCGAAGACCAGAAGGAAAATGTAGCAACTACGGACATGCTGGCAAGCACACAGTTGGCACTTTGTCTATGAGATAATCATCGCGAGTCCCGCAGTCGAGGCATCCTTGCGCTTCTGCCAAAGACGAGCGCCACAAGGGAATCCTC